>JAHWFP010201777.1:68623-97564 GCA_023313725.1 Lithobius niger | reverse complement strand
CTAATAGTTCGAAGGTTAAATGAAAACTAGAACATTGCTACTTTTGGTAGTAATGTTCAAGTTTTCATTTAACGTCCAAAGTATTATAAGGTGCGATTAAGTTGGCGAATGTTTTGGTGTGTTGATATCACTCCTTTGAAGGGCCGAACCATTCGGAACTCGGCGGCCTTTTTTACCAGTTTTGGTTTTTGATATGATATCAGTCCTTTTTTTAAAATTGCGTATTTGACTCAACTCCACTACCGTGCAGATGTGTAATAAAGTGGCACGTCAACAAGAAATTGGTTTTGCACAATTTGATACTACCTTTTGCCTATAGGCCGAACCATTCTCAACTTGGTCACCTCTTTATAGGTTTTGGTTTTGTTTTTATTTTGTTGTAATTTGTTTTATTTCGTTAGTTTTGGTGTGTTGATATCACTCCTTTGAAGGCGAACCACTCTCAACTTAATGGCCTCTTCTTTATTTTGCTTTGTTTTTAGAGTTTGTTTATTTTTCGTGAATTGGATGTGAATACAATTTCTTTGGCAACGTTGTTTAGATTTATCGTGCTACACTAGTGTGTGTCTAGGCACGCACGTCAGTATACACGTTGTCATTGTCCGAACTTTGGCTGTCCAATGAGAGACGATGGCGACAATACTAACAATGGTTACAACAATATTTTCGTACTTACGCGCCATCCCACGCCATCATCATTACACCCCTAGGCTCCAAACCATAAAAGGTACGCAGTTCGTATTGTACTGCTGCCATTCATCCAATTTCGTAGCTGGAAGCCTTCCCGTTATCTCGGTATCGATGAATAATCACCCTATGGAAATTAAGATAGGGATGAGCGGACTAGAATTAGCTAGCTAGCTAGCTAGTTACACATTTTCAACGTTATTGCGGGTCAGATTTTCCATCCAAAGCAGCTTAGCTGGCATTCCTACACGAGTTAATTTTTGTCAGGTGGGTCATTGCTCTTGATTTCAACACAATTTAAGCTTTTGTGCCGTATTATTATTTTTCCCCAAGTACCTGAAATGTGCCCAACTATGCTTCAAGATATAAGACACTGACGCTATGGCGCCGCGCTACAATGGTTTACAACCTCGACAATTGAATTGATGTGATGTTTGTTGTGATGATTGTTGCCTAACTTGGCGCGATACACTAGCGTGTGTTTAGATAAGAAATAATAAGAAATAAGGGAGAAAAAGGGGCTTGCGTCGTGAGCTATTGTTAAATGACGTTACGTTCCATTCCAGTCGTTTATTTGAACGAGTCATGCCTATCACCTTTACCGTATGGCAGGAAGTGACTGAAATATTAGTCGATTTTTTCGTGATTTCGATAAGAAGACGTGCCAGAAAAATGTGGGCGTTGTTATTGAACAGTTTGTGGCTAAATCGTTTGCATATGAAGAGTTGTAGGTCCTTGACTAAAGATTTTTGCCAATTATGATTCTGTATGAAAAAAAAGTTGGACCGGAAATGGCCCAGCTTATTTCAGGTTTTGACAACAAGCACGTAAAACTAAATTCTGTCTGTTGTTGGGCTATTGGCAAACCACTGGAAAAAAAATGGCGGCTACTTTACGATTCGCCGGAAAGGCATCGTAGGATTCTACGCGTATTGGCAATTCGTGTAGTTATGTGGTTCCTGTTAATCAGGTAATTATTGTATAATTGATTATTTAGTTTAACAGTTTGTTGTAGAATAATCAATTCGACAAACGTGTGAGACAACGGGATAGTGCATACTAGGTGCGTAGCTAACGGAATAAAGGCAGAATTATAAATTCATTCCACGATCATAACAATAGAGGGAACAAGTTTACTTTACGCGGCTTATGGGAAGAATGAGGGCTCCTCACTGATTGATCTCTCGTGGGGCTAGAAAGACGTAAAATGATCACCTGAACAACATTTTCGCATGAAATTTTTGGGGCAAAGGCTTCGTTAGGCCGTCAGAAATTATTGAAAGCCGCACTCTGCTGTTTTCTTCCCATGTTCTCAGCTGATATTTTTTTCCCGTAAACAGTTCAGATAGGTGGGTTGTTATTGTCTATTAGGTTAGGAACCGACTTCAGCATTTCACTTGAGGTAATGAACTGGTTGGGATTTGGCGTTTTACTTGCCGGACTTTCGCCCAGTTTCGTGCTTTCTGGCGCGGCGCGGTGCTAACTTTGGACCTTCACCATGGCCAAATGGTACGTTTGCCCCCAAAATGGAAGAGGAAAACATTACTCAGCAGGTAATTCTTAGTCAATTAAAAAAATTGGACGAGTGCCCATTTTCTTCCCATTTTCCCTTTACGCACATGGCCCGAAATTCGAAAAAAGAGGAAAAAAAACCTACCTTTAATTTTCGCCGGGAAGGCACTGCAAATTGATCCCAAACTGCGGAAACTCGTTAAATCATTATTAACATAACCTAACCAATTAACTGCCCCAGTATGAAATGCCAAACCCCAAACCAGTTAACTACCTCAGTATGAAATGCAAAACCCCAAACTTACCTAACCTAACCTAACTGACAATAACAACAAAATCACATAAAACCACACGAAACTGACAATAACAACAAAACCACATAAAACCACACGAAACTGACAATAACAACCCGCCTATATATCGGAACCACCCAATAGAGAGCTTTGTCTTTCGTCTATGAAAATAATAATGTTGCGATTTTTTGCATAAGCTGTTTATGTATTTCTTTATGAAATTCTTGTTTTACCATAAAATTGTGTTACGTTAAATTAAATTTTTTTTAGAATTAAAAGTACCTGCTTTGATACAGCGGAGTGATATGCTTACATCCCCCATTTACCATTAATCCGTCATCTTTGTGACTTGGCCTTGCAACTTAAATTCTTAACTTCATTACTCCCCTGTATTAGGAACTGATGACTCATAATATTTGACGACCTGTTTCATGCAATTTGGGAAAACGAAAGTACATTTTCTTGTTTCTAACCCGACGTGGTAAGCATGATAAATAATTTACTGCTTTGCAGCCTATTTCGTGGGGGGGACGAACCCCTCAGTTTGAAAACGTGGGGGGGACGGTCCCCCTCGTCCCCCCCTGGATCGACGCCTATGGGTTGCTCTGCTACCTCTGGGATGTCAGATTCCACAGTTGGTCGTGAAGATGTTTCAGAAGACCCAGAAGGATATGTCGCTGCTGTTGCAGCGTCCTCATCAGCAGAGGTATCAGGAGTCATTCCAAGACGAAGTTGATCTTGGTGACGATGCCATTGAAGGATGCCATCACTGACATCATAAAGGTTCCCATGTTCGGTAGTAATTGACATCCAACGCCATTTTGGTTGACGCAAGCGAAAGTCACGCCCAGACAAAGTTGCCTGGTAGAAAGCGTGTGTACTACCCTGAAGTTGTTTTCTTTGCTTTTCTGAAACTGTATGCCTCAAATCTGGTCGAAGTAAGTGCATCCTAGTTCTGCGCTCTCTCCCGTTCAGTAGTTCAGCAGGTGTTTGCTGCGTTGTAGCCTGTGGAGTTGTGCCGTAGGTTAACAAAAAGTTTTGTAGCGCCTCACTGGGTTTGTCCCCTGACTACAATGTTGCTCTCAAAAAACGCTTAAAAGTTTGCACCATATTTTCAGCAGCGCCATTTGTCTCCACCTGGTACGGTGCACCCGAAATTCTAGTAATGCCATTACTTTGTAGAAACGCCTTAAATTCACTCGAAACCCACTGTGGCCCATTATGAGTCACGACCACAAACGGTAAGCCTTTGTCAGCAAAAAGCTTGTGGAACACTTCTATTGTAGCTTGAGCAGTTGTTGAAGGCATGGCTTTGATAGTGGGCCATTTTGAATGACTATCCACTATTATCAGATAAATTGCACCTAAGAAAGGCCCAGCAAAATCTGCGTTCAGGCGTTTCCAGTGTTGCGACAGGAATTCCCACATATGCTTTGGACCACGTGCCGTTTCTTCACGATTGCTCTGACAGCTACTACACTTTTTAATAAGCAACTCGATATCTTCGTCTATTTTAGGCCACCACACATGCGCTCGTGCTGGAGCTTTCATTTTCACCACGCCAAAGTGTCCTAATGTAATTCGGTAAGCACTTGGTTTCGTTGCACTTGCAGTATAATTTACTCTACCCCTCCAAAACAAACACTTGTTTTCACTAGTTATTTCAGTTTACGGTGAAAATAAGGGCGTAGATTTTCAGCAACTTTTACTGGCCAACCACGACGTACATTGTTACTCACAGTTACTAAATCTAAATCATGACTTAAAGCATGCGTAGCTGTTCGGGTAAATTAGGTAGCAACTCAACCTGTCTCAAGCTAAACAATGAAATCTCCATATCTTCATCACTCGAGTCATCTGCATTGTTACCACTAAGGGGAAGTCTTGAAAAGCTGTCAGCTACGACATTTTCTTCGCCTTTAATAGAGACAATGTTGTAGGTGTAAGCTTAAAGGAACAAAGCCCAACGCTGAATTTGAGAAGCAGCCATTGTTGGTAATCCATAACAGTACTTCATGGTCACTAGCTAATGTGAACTTTTGGCCATAAAAATAATGATGAAAGCGTTTCACTCCGAAAATTATGGAACAGGCTTCTTTATCGAATTGAGAGTAGTTCTTCTTCAACTTACTCAGAGTACGTGATGCAAACGCAAGGGAGTGCTCTTCCCCACTGGGAAAAACATATGCAATAATGCACAGCCTACCCCGTACGGATTCGCATCACAGACTAATTTCAGAGGGAGTTTGTCCAAATAGTGAACCAAGACTCCAGCCCTCAAAAATGCTTTCTTAATTTGTGCAAAAGTACGCTTGCAACTCGCATCCCACTGCCATTTCACATCTTTTCGTAACAGTGCTGACAGGGGCGGTAGGATAGTTGCTGATGACTAATGAATTCGGAATATTGGTTGATGAAACCAAGGAAGGAACGCAACTGGGCCACATCCTGTGGCTCAGGATCATCACTTATGGCTTGTATCGTATCAGGTATATTGTGCAAACCTTCCTTGCCACATCTAAAACCAAGATAATTTACCTCACTCTTATTAAAAGAGCAGTTTTCCTTTTTGATACACCCTTATCCTGCAGTTTTGTTAGTACTATTTTAAGGGTATCACCATGATTAAATGCACATGGCGCTGATTTTCCTGCAACAAGGACGTCATCATAAAATACCTTGGTACCTGGTGCTCCCTGTAGTATCTGTTTCATTCTCCGTTGAAAAATTCCTGGAGAAGTAGCACATCCCGGAGGGACACAATTCCACTGAAATAATCCCCTATGAGTGGAGAGTGTCAAAATTGGGTTGGATTTTTCATCCAGTTTAAACTGCAGAAGAGCATCTTTTAAGTCAATCTTGGAAAAAGCATCACACCCAGCCAAATCAGAGAAAACATCCTCAGCTTTAGGTAAAGGATAATATTCTATGTTTAACGGTGGGTTGACAGTTGTTGAATAATTTCCCACTACTCGCACTGTACCATCTTGTTTAGGCACAATTACAATTGGGGTAGCCCATTCGAGAAATTGGACGGGCGTAAGAATGCCTGTCTTCACCAGCCTATCAAGTTCATTTTCAACCTTAATACGTTGAGTGATGGGTATTAGTCTTGGTTTACAATATTTTGGGATTGCATTATCTTTTAAGTTAATTGTAGCCTTGAAATCATTCAATTTTCCTACGCCTGATTCGAACAACTTTGAAAATTTATTTAGGTTTAGCCCACCCTCGTTATTACCAGGAATGCTCTTTTGAGTATTTTCACTCCTTACAAACTTACTTCTAGCTTGGTAAAAGGTGGTATTAGCATTTAATGCTAATGGAACACTTTTAGGTCCCTCCCCCCCCAAAAAAAAATAACTAGATTTGCCTCTTTCCTGACTGATGTCGAAAATTTGACATTAGTCTTAACGCTGGCGTCTTTATTAGCTTTAGCTTGCTTTTCCTTCCTAATAATAGGGTGCTCATCACTGAAAAATTGACACCAATCAACGTTAAACGCTTTAACCAAGGACAACCAAAGAGTGCGGTGTCACTGCTGTTGGAAAAAAAAAACAATACTTAATTCTTTTGTTAATCCATTATATTTGACTGGCAGGTTAACTCGCCTAAAGGCTTAACTGTTTCACCTGTTCAAGTTCTTAATAAATACTTGCTTTGGTTTAAAATTATACCTTTGAAATATTTGCATATCCTAAACTTTGGCACTGTAGTTACATCTGCCCCAGAATTACAATCAAAAATAAGATTGTGCCCACTTAAATTGGCTTAAATTTTCCATGGTTTCTCAACATTAATATTTTTAAGAAAACAATCCATTTTACAAGCCTTGACTGTATTAATGTTAGCGTAAACACTTTAAACGTTAACTAAATCAACATTACTCTCTCTACTAGAATCAAATTCATCTCTACACCCCCTCATTATTGAGACATTTTTAACAAACTTTGTTTGTTTAGAAGCTCGAGATTTCGGCTTGTTGCCAGCCTGCCTCGGGGAAACGAATTTTCCGTACAAACTTGAAAAATGACCCGTTTTGTTGTACTTTTCACAAATGTGCGATCTAATCTTACATTCTGTTTTTTTATGCCCATTTTCCCCGCAACAATAGCAAACAATGCTTCCACCTTGAGTTTGTGCATTTTGAGATTGTTGTATTTTAACCTTGAATTTAATTTTATTCATTGAAACATTTGACGTACTTGGGTGCAATTCTGCACTGTTAATTTGAGCCAACTCCATTGCAAAGCAATTTTGAAACCAGATTCCCAAGTCAAATCTTTTTCTGACAACAATCGCTTTTGCAGACTTAAACCTACTATGCATACCACAGACGAACCCATCTCGCAATGCTTGCAGCCTAAAATTGCCAAAATCACAAAACTCAGTTAATGAGTTTAAAGCCGCAGTAAATTGTGAAAATGATTCATCAACACCTTGGTAACGATTATAATATTTAAATCTCTCTGCAATTACTAATGGGGGTGGATTTAAATGATCCTTAACCAAATTTATTAATTCCTGGTAACTTTTAGTTGCATGTAAATCCGGAGAACACAATTGCCTAACTAGACTCTTCGTTTTTGAACCCATTGACGAAATAAACACTGCTCTACGCTTTTCATCATTCGTAATGTTATTAGCAAGTAAATACTGGTTCAAAATTTCTACGTATTCTACCCACATATCATTTTCTTTATCGAAAGTCGGTAAACTTCCAATTAACTCATTTTTGTTACTTCAAACTGAAAACAATTTAATACCAAAATTAAATTGACAATTAAAAATTTACTACGAAATTCATATTCCTAAACACTAATGACTGGCTAAATACGAACGTAGTTGCACGAAAAACTCTAACTCATGGTTTATTAGTGGGTGTGGCATCGAACGGGGCGTGGAATGCGGTAATAAACACACGTGACTCAGAGCAGTTCTTCAGCGAGTAAGCTGTAGGTGAAAACATTGCGTAGTGAATTATTACCGGTAGCAGTGAAAACCTGTATTCCCGTTCGTCAGTTGTAGTGTACGGAGAGTGGAAGGCTTATAGCGTTACTCTTAGATTACATCGTAATTTTTAAGGCTTAACATTAAACACTGAATTAAGCTGCATAAGCGGCAAGAGAGCTCAGACTAAGGCATTGATTGAATGATCGGCTGCGGCGTACAGGCATCATTTCCTGTGTGTCCGTTTTTTATATAAACATGAATGATATAGTCTGAACTACGAGTGGAAGCATACAATTGATAAAAGTAATATGTACAACAATTATTATAAATTTAAGTGCTTGACGCTACAAACCTTACTGACAAACTGAACCTACACGATTTGTTACTGATTTTGAGCAGCTCGCATATAGTTTTTGCGAAGGAAGATGACAAACGATGCAGGTAGAAAGGCTTACATGCCTTTGCTTCACTTTCACCTACACAACACGTTCCTAAATACATCACACATACTACTCTCCCTGTTTCCACTATTACCACGTTGTTCCCACATTCCATCAAAGGCAGCATTTCCCACTCAGAAGTTTTCTCATCACGATACCCTGCTCCTAGTCACCGCACACCTTCATTGACCACCGTCGTCTCAGACCCGCCCAGACAACGATCTACTTGAGGCAATGTGTCTTTGGCGTTTCTCGTACGCACTCAGCTCATTCCACATACCCAGAACTCGAAAGTCTTCCCTTCTACGACTGCACATGTGTGTCTCCATCCCTGATGTTTTCCCAGTCCCCGGTTCTATCTTACACCAGGCATTGTGCTGACTTCCAGTCTACTACTACAAGACGTTTGGAACGTCTTTCTTTTGAACTACCTGCTTGGGTACGACGGTCGGTTCACTGAATCTTGGATTCAGGGGTCGCCGGCTCACAGCACGGGTGCTCGTCAGCCTTAGTCCCTCTACCGTTTTTGACAAGGTCTGCTAACAATAAAAGACAGGTAAAGTGTACTTTCATCGGCAATTAAAAACTATAACTTGCCAGGGGTACCTGGTTGAAGTTTGATTTTATTGCCTAAATGAAAATATATATTACCATTACCCGCCCGGCCTCTCCTCTCGACACCAAGGTTGTTTGAGAGGAAGAAAGACGATGAATGATCCGAGTCGAGCATTTATATACTGAAGCCTGCGCTGGCGCATGCGCAATGAATGGGAGCTGCGAGCTCGGCAGGAAAGCCAAGTTTTCATCGCTATAGGGTTGAGCCTCCAAAGGAGAGGAATTGCTAACAATAAAAGACAGGTAATGTAATTTTCATTTAGGCAATAAAAACACTTCAACCAGGTACCCCTGGTTTTTAATCTCTAAACGTGTTATGCCTGTTTCCTTGCTTTCAACAAAATAGAGAAAGAAAATCAAAGGTGTTGCTGAATCTCAGTCTGAAAAGAACGTGGCCTCACTCTCTCGTCATGCTGGTCAAGAACGGCTCGTTGTCCAGCGATCGGATAACATGGCATTAAATTCCCGCTGGTTGACCTGACGACCGTTAAGCTCACAACATATCGAACAAGATCGATAAATATCCGTTCAATACAACAAGTGCTGCTGAAACGAGTGGCGTGTGTGTACCGGATGCATGGGTGGCCAAGTCGTTGTTTGCTTTTTGTATCGCTGCACTCACGCCCCCAAGCGAATAACATTGATAAAAATCGACTGATAAAAAGATCAGACGGCATAAGAATTTGATAAAAGTGGCAGCCATGTTGATTTCCATTTACGACCGTCGATAAGCGTGACCATTTCTTATTAATGCCTGATCTTTTGAAAGATCCTTCAAGTGTCAAAAAGAGCCCTCACGTTGCTTCCGTATTATTTCAATAAATGAACACCGTATCTGTATGCAAATCTGGGAAAGCAGGGAAGGAAATGCCTTGACATTGCGTCTTCATTCCTTCAAAACTATGAACACCATGCAAATCAGGGGGATGGGGAGAGAAAATGTCTTGACGTTGCGTCCATATATTTTCAAAACGCTGAATACCATATAAATAACATTTAAGGGCATAAGAAAGTTCTGATATTTACGAAATAATAAAAAAATTCCGTTTGTGACCATTTCAGGAACACTTTATGATCTCACCAGCACAACTTTAATAACAACAGCCTAAATTTTCAAAAATCGTTAAGTTCTATTTCAAAGTTACCCTTAATGAAGAACAGGAGTTGTACGTTGTCATGGTACACAAACATAAGTAACGCCATTTTATTGCTCTGCAGAAATTTAACTTCAAAAAATAACCCCACGAATTTCGAAAATTCAGAACGTTGTTATGAAAGGTGAGGAAGGGGGATAGGACACAAGGAGCACATGCTTCCCCCCCCCCCCTCCCCCACGTGCCCTGTGGCGTCCCTTCTATGCACTCTCTCTTATGCCCGCTCAATGAATTTTCTCAGTCGGAAATTAGAGGAGGCGGGACGAAACTACCTTAAGAGTAATAGGATTAAAAAAAACGTTTTCGAAATTTCGGGGTATTATTCAGTCATTCATTATCCGACATGGCGCCCCTTCACGTGCACTGTACCCACTCCACACAAAATTCCTGGGTACGCCCTTCTATTAATGTGTATTTGGCTAGAGCATATGACCATAAGATTTTTTTTTAGGCCTATAACATCTAAGGGAAAAGACAGCCTGAGAAATCACAAGAAGCGAAACAAAAGGCCACGAAAAAAAAAACACCTGAGAAAAAACTTTCTGATAGTCATTCCCCATTAAAACCGTCCTTTCCGTGGAAAGTCAAGTAGTGGCAACTGACCTACCTAACCTTAACCTATAGTAACAACGACAACCTAAAAAAACAATAGTAACGACAAAATATTTTTTCCCCTTTGGCTTTTTTTTTAGGCCTCTTTCCGCAATTTTTTTCCTGTAAGCCGGCGTGTGTTCTGGCTGATAATAGCATGCATAGACGTAACGAACTTCTGCAGCTAAGAAAATGGCTCGCATCAACCTACAACAACAGCAACAAAACAACAATATAACGTCCCAGTACCAACTGACAGGTAAAATAACAAAAGCACCCAAAGCTGTAACAGAAGCCTAAATTTAACTATTTTAGATTTAATGATGACGCACACGGTATTTCGGAGACAAGAATTCGAACTAATTTTAAATTTTCCACAGTTTTTCTCTTCCGAAAAGTAAAATTTCAGTAAGAATTCTGTGGTGTTCTTGCCACAAATATGTATTCTGGTTCTGCTAACCGGAATCATCCAGTGTATGTATCTAGAAGCACGCTAGCACTTCGCCCGTCAAGGTCAGATTGTTAACTTTCCATGGAGTATAATTGTTGGCGTCTGATTGTTATTGTTCAATCCAAGACAGTATCAGCGTTTGGGCGAAGGCAAGCTACTGCTTCTCTTGCATTTTCTGGTAATGAATACTAAACATTAATACGACAGAAAGCTCTGAAAATTGTATAGATCGACGGGGTTACCGAGTAGGTCGTGTTTCAGAGCTGCGCATAATGGATTTCAAAACGAAAAAGGTATCTCAACTTCGTTAATTTCAGGCTAGCTACTACTACTACTACTTATTACTAGCTAATTCCTCTCAGTTAAATAATTTCTGCGACCATGTGCTTGAAATTTGACATCCAATGCACGTTTGACTCCAATAGGTGCCTTTTGTGATTTGACATTTGGGGAGGTTTTAACTCAAAAGATTGTAATAATTTGTAATGCTATTTTCGTGAACGTTGGGAACACGTGATCTGATACTAAAATAATTGTTCTCCATAGCCAAGTAACAATGCATCCTCGGTTAACGTATAGTTTCTGTTTCACCATTAAATCGAATTGTTATATTGTAATTGTAACGTATCTAAAATAAATGTATCTCATCGTCTACTGAACTGTTTACAGGTAGGGTAACCGCTCCGAACCGTGATCACTCAACCTTAATTGACAATCACAGAGAGTAATCTAAATAGGCCTAACTAAAATAACTTACCATGCTCACTTGTTTCTGTTTTACAATCAAATTCAATACAACGGGCAATCATATATCCAATCATATATTTAAAACGTAAAGCACGACAGCACTTAAACAGATGCTATTTTTTCAACTGTACATTTGATTATTTCAATTAAAGATCATCAATTTTTATCCGTGTACCTTTTAACAAGTAAAGTGTAACTTCAATCATATAACCCCTTTTTTTACGGCACACTTGACGTTTTTGTTTGTAATTGTAAATATAATTAATTAGCGACCATTAATTATACCAAAGTGATGAGTTTCTTTACACTGTTAAAGAAATGATTTTCAGTTAAATTTAGATAAGGAGCCCTTACAGTAAAGCAAAACTGTAAAACAACCAAAAGGGGTGATATCATACAAAAACCCCATGAGGGTAAAGGGACCCATCAGGTTTTCGTTATAGAAAGTAGTGATATCAGAACTAAAATGGCTGCCACCAAGTTTTCCATCTCATCCCTGATCACTCAAGCTCAACTGACAATCACTGAGGTGTCAGATTAGAGGTGTCAATTCACTGCGGTGTCAATTACTGTTATAATTGTATGCACAATGCACACCCACCGGGGTATGCACATCTCTAATAAATAAGTACGAAAGAGGACAGCATCATGGATCATGTGCTGTCTCTTCTGTTGTTGAACATACACCTTGTGTGTGTGTCTCCTTGAGTAGTTGGCTTAGGCCATGCTTACAGTAATATTAGCTTAGCTTGGCTTAGCTAGCTATTAGCTTAGCTTGGGCGTTTAAGTTATTTTAAACTTAAACCAACAGTTAAAAACTTAAATTTAAACTTATTCCCTCGGTAGGCCCATCAGCAAATCGGAAACCGGGAAGGGCCATTTATCTTTTTCGGGTCCTTAACACCTGAGCTGGGTGTGGTGTGAATTTACTGCATTTGTGATAGATGTAAATTTAATTCGCCACACCTAGCAAACCGCGCAGTGCTTCTTCAACATCATCGGCCGAGATGGAAAGGCAGAGCCACCCAGAGGTCTAGTGGGGTCTAGGGCTCCAAATTTTCTGAGAGCCCTTCACACCTTTATGTGGACCCGTCAGCAATCTGAGGGCCCTTTTTAAAATATTTTTGTGGATGTTTCATCGAGTCAGCCTACATTCGTGTCAACTAGAGGCCAGCAGGCAGTGCCTTTCGTAGGGCCTCTCGTAAGCCAAGGCCAGGGTGGAACTGAATAAACTGAACACCCTTTTTGCGTTTTTATGTTTTACCCCGGGATGGTGGTCTGGAGTACCTTGAAGCAGGGCCGGATTAAGGTTACTCGGGGTGCTGGACAAAATTTTTGAGGGGCCCTCCCCTTCCTCACAGTACTTTCTATGTAAACATAACCTTATCTAGGGGCAAGTGGAAGAAAATTGTGGGAGAAGAAGAATTTTTTTTTGTATTTTACTTGCCAGTTACTTCTCACCTTACCTTTTAAAATTTTACTGCTTAATATTTTTTCCTTATTCTGCCCATTTTTTTTGTTTAGTTTTTAATGCCAAACATTATGAGAGAAATATTATTTAGCTGAAAAAGTTTTCAGCATACATGGGAGTCCCTTAGAAATTCGGGGCCAGGGACAAATGTCCCTGCCTTAATCCGGCCCTGCCTTGAAGCACGGAACTAGAAGCCACACTTGCTCCCTCTTCAGGTCAGTCCTGTGGAAAGGGAGTAGGCGTACGAGGGCAGAAGGACCAAGAATAAGTAAAGTTTTCACGTTACGTGAGGTATTTGGTGAAAAGAAAAGTGTTCATGTCTCGCCATTTTTGGAGAAATTGCTTCGTAAGTCCTGGTATTTATGAGGAAGGGAGGGGGCACAGGCGAGCTGAATTAAATTTAGGGTTAAGGTTACTCAGAGTCACTCTTTAGTGATATTTGTACATTCTTATCTACATGTTATAAACATATGGTTCAAAAAGTAAAAACGTTAAACTTAACGTAAAAATCAGGTTTAAAATGTCACTTAAACTGTGGATGAGGGTAAGATGTAGGCCAGTGCAGTTAACAAAGGTTAGCAAGTTTTAAAAACTTTGAAAGTATTTAAAGCGTTTACAAGTAAAAAACTGGGGTGTGAAGGAATTCGCATTTGTCAAAACCTAGTTAAAAGTGTAAAAGCTTTAAAATGTTGGAGTTACTTATTAGTAACAATGTCAAAATAAAAAAAAAAACAGAACTTGCAGTAAACCACGTGTAAAAATGTAAAGTGTGAAACCGTTAAAATAATATCTGGTAAATGTTAGCCATGGAGGTTTGACATTACGTTGAGGTTAACAATTTGCAACTGTACAACCTTGGACTAACAACTCTCTTCGAGATGGACGAGTCACCGCCATACACAGCCCGATACTGTTAGGATACTGACAGCGCCACCTTGCGTCATGGCAGATCGAAACTATTTCCGAAAATTTTCCCCGGTTTTCCCGTTTAACTCTCATCGCTTGCATGACAAGAGTGAGGTGGTCTATGGTGACACGCCACTGACAAATTTTGCGGTGCCAGCTGCAGAAGGTCGGAACACACTCGATCTTACAGGTAGCCGTACGTAAATCGTCCATCTTGAACAGAGTTGTTAGTCCAGGGTTCAACCATTCACTTGAGTACTGTCATTCCTTAGTGAGGTAAGTGTGATGAATGAAGTGTTTTAAAGCTTAGTTATCGTTAAAATGTAACACATTTTTTATGCCAGTCAGCATTTACCTTTGTGACAATTTTTCCGATAGGCATGTGTTGCTGCCGCTGGAAACCGGTTAGATACTATTTATTAACCGGAGCTATCAATTTCAGTTAAGTGTGATCTAACTGGTTACAGTGAAACACCAAAGCTGGTATTTAAAGTTTGTAACGGACAAGAAAGTTGCTGTGGTTTAAAGTCCTTAAAATTTAACTTAAAAACTTGAAATAAAGCATAAATTAACTTTAGTTTTATTGTAGTTGTTCTTCTGTTTGCTGAGCAGCGAGGAAGAAGCAAAAGTTAAATTTAGAGATTCAGCAAGGAAGTAAAGAGTGGCAGGAAAGTTTGAACAAGACTCTAATTTTACTCTAATAATCATATTTACGTATCCAACGGTATCCAACGTACTCTTAAATTTAGAATCTTCTAGTTCAGAAGTTAGCAGTTTATCGTTAAGTAATAAGGTTGTATCGAATAAGGTTGAGCAAGTTTAATTTGAACGTGTATCTAAATGTTCCTGCTGAAAAGCAGGTGGCTCTTTTCTTAATTAGTGTCGGAGCAAAAACGTATGGCTTGTTCCGGGATTTATGCACTCCATTGCTTACAGTGCAACATTAAGCATTTTAGCTCTGTACATAGGCGTCGATCTAGGGGTGGGGGGGGGACGGCCTTTCCCACGTTTTCAAACTGAGGGGTTGGGCCCCCCCCCCCCCCACGAAATAGGCTGCAAAGCTGTAAACGAGTATCTGTTTATCACGCTTACCACGTCGAGTTTGAAACAAGAAAATGTACTTTCGTTTCCCCATTTGCATGAATCAGGTCATCAAATATTATGAGTCATCAGTTCCTAATACAGGGGAGTAATGAAGTTAAGAATTTAAGTTGCAAGTCCAGGTCACAAAGATGACGGATTAACGGTAAATGGAGCATGTAAGCATATCACTCCGCTGTAGCAAACAGGTTTTTTTAATTTTATAAAAATTTTAATTTAAAGTAGCACAAATTTATGGTAAAAAAAATGAACATCACACAAACAATTGAAGCATATAAATTTCATTATTAGTCGCTTTATAAATCTAAACTTTATTTACTATCTATTAATTCGAACTACTTTCCGACTGTGTTTGCGTAACCCTACTCAGTATGTAGTGCTTGTAAGGCTTTTTTCCACTTCCGCTGATCTATAGTGAAAATGTAATTTAGTGCGAAACTAGTCAAAACAGGAAGAGCACAGAGCTAAACGAAAGATAAAGGAGTGTCCGATTTCAAATTACTTTGTTTGATTGTCAACGAAACGCCAACGCCAACTGAAGTTGCCTAGTGGTTAGTTTGTTCTTTAGTTTGTTTGTTGTTTAGTTTGTTAAATTTGTACAGAACAAAACTTGTTAAACCTTCCAAGTTTTCGTCAGTTAAAGTCTATACCAATTAACTCCATAAAAACCGAGCAAAGAATCAAAATTGAAGACTAAGTTACCGGTTTGATTTGCTAGTGGCTCTTTTCCTCTTTTTCAGTTCTCGGTTAATTCAGTTAATTCACAGCTAAATCAGCTAAATCTTCCACCATTTGAAAAGTAAGCAACAATATTTTTCAAACCTAAATTTTCAGTGTTAGCTAGCGTTAATTTAATCTACCCAAAACCAAAACTGGTAGGAAAACCCGCTAAGTTTCCAAAAACGGTCGACCTGAAGGTAGTGATATCATTCCACCAGGGAAAGGCCGCCAAGGTTAATCCTATTAGCCAAGTTAATCGCACATACTAATAGTTCGAAAGTTAAATGAAAACTAGTTAAATGAAGTTTTCGTTTAACGTCCAAAGTATTATTTGGTGCGATTAACTTGGCTAATAGGATTAACCTTGGCGGCCTTTCCCTGGTGGAATGATATCACTACCTTCAAAGGCCGACCGTTATTGGAAACTTGGCGGGTTTTTCTGCCAGTTTTGGTTTTGGGTGGATATTACTACTTTCATAGGACTGTGAACGTACATAAGGTTACACCGTCTGTTTAAGATGCTTCAATCCCATTTTTGTACACACTGGCTAATAATCGCTGATTTCGTTCGCTTCGCTCACTCAATCAGCGCATCCCCCTCAGCTGTTTTGTTTATTCCTGCACCTTCCCCTTAGTTTTGCAAGATTTCGTTCACATGTAGTCATGCAGAAACCCCCGAAGGTCGCTGTTACTAAAACAACAGAACGCTAAGCATTTTATTTTTGGGTTATTAACAAAAGACCCATTAGCTTTTGTATGCTCGTATTGTTACGTAACCATCATCTAATGTGCATCCATTTATTCTTACACAATCCACGGCAACGTTAATGTTTCTTTATTTTGTCCTTCGTTACAGTTCAGTAAAGGATTATGACCGAAAACCGCGGTCATTTCTGAACAATGCCCGAGGGCGCGCAGCGTCCCGAGGGCCATTGTTTAGGAATGCACAAGGTTTTCGGTCATTATCCGACTTAATGCCCGTTACGGCGAAGAGCTCGTTCCCATTGTCGGCTATTGTTGGCAGACGTTCTACGCTTTGAAAGAACGTGGTATTGTTACGTTCTTGAAATAACGGGCCATTGTTTTGCATTATTGGTAAATATTCGAAAATAGTTGAACGTGCTGCGGAAAACTAAAATTCTTGGTAGGCTACTGATGATCAAAATGTCTTATCGTATTCCGTGTTTGTGCTTTTCGATGTGCATGTTTGTGCGTTGCATAGCAGAAATGAGAACAGAACTTTAACACAAAGACAACGAACTTTTGGCAGGTCAAATGAAAATGGGCGAGAATACCTTGAATACATATTAAACGTTTCAAAAATAAATCAACGTGGGTTAAAACATATAAAAGGAAAGAAGAAAACAAGCCGAACAGCTATGTGATCTAGGGACAAATTGGGTTGTTAGTTTGAATCCGGGTCATGCCACTCCAAAGGTGGCTTACTGTACTACGTTAATTCTAGTGTATTATTTTTGCTGTTTGGCTTGTTTTCCTCTTTTCTTTGTAATTTACAGGAAGTTGTGCTTATTTATTTAAAACATATAAAAGTACAACCAAAGAAGAGTCAAAGCATTTTCTCTTCCCGACAATCCTTCTCGTTGTCCTGGCAAAGTGCACAGACTGTATCAAAATTATTGGCCCGAACATGCAAATACTGAGGTTGTGTATTTTTGACCCAAAAAGAAATACACTAATAACATTTTTTAGTCAACCGCCCTGTGGGTAAAAATGTTCCGGCCAAATCATCAAAAATGTTGCAACAGTTGCCAATTGCTTAGTTAGATGGCTAATTAAGCAATCACAACATTCGTATCAGCAACAACTTAGTATCAACCAAACGTAGAAGGGCAGCTCATAGTGCAAACAACTGGCCACTGTAACTTGAAATCCTTACAACAGTACAAGAAAAGTAGCCGTGGTATGCAAGCAAATATCATCGGTATTTTGAACGTCGTAGCAAATGTATCAGGCCGGCGTGTTACAAATGAAAACCCGGTCAAACATTTGGTGATTAAAAACTGTAACCATTTTACAATCATTACGTAATCTTTTGTAAATGTAACGGCATTGTAATGTAGTGCTTTGCTACTTCAAACGTGTTTTTTGTTTTGTTTTGTTAAAGTAAGCTGTTTTTCAAACCCCGGGCATTCCCTAGGGAATGCCCGCACTTTTCCCGCCTTCAGATGAAAGTGCGGGCTTTCCCGGCAACAATGGGTTTTTACATTGTTGCGTATTGTTTCAGCTGGGCTTTCCTTCGCCGAAAAGGGCATTAAGTTTTTAGTTCGTCCAGGCTTTTATAATAAATCTAAGGACCAGTCTTGATTGTTTAAGCCATTGTTGCTTAAAATCTTTGGTTGCAACTTGGAAAAGAAACAAAATTTAAATTCACCGGTGGCGAATTTCAAAACCCTCCCACGCATTTGTCCTGACCCCTACAACCCCCAAACCAACAAAAGGACCATCCTCAGATGACCATGCATCCGTGTGCAAAAGTTCAGGTACGTAGGCCTTCTCAATTTTGCACTAGCCGTCTAAGGGATTTAACATAGGAAAAATCTTATTAGCTAGCCAGCTAGCTAGACGGCTAGCTAGACAGTAACATAAAAACAACGTTATTGACGCATCTTTTTCTCTATGATTGGTGGACACTCATCCTTTAAATTTTAGTTTTTCTTTATCTCTGACCCTTCCCCTTACATTTTCCACAATTTGAAACATTTCTGTCGCATTGGGATTTATTCTCAACATGCCAAAATAAGCTTTCCGTTGCTTACAGTTAAGACACATGTCTGCTAGTGAGCCACCTTTTTATCATTAACAATCAATTTTTTAACAATCGGATGTCTACATTGGGATGATCTACTGTTACTTGGCGGCGACACACTGGCGTGTGTCTAGATAATATTAAAAAAAAAAAAATCATCAGGGAATTTAATGTGTAAATAAAAATGTATAGAATAAACGGAATTTTGGTAACAATTAGGTTTTTACGACCTCTCATGCTAAAGAATTTTTACGAAAAGCATCCGAAATTTGCTAATCAATGCGTTGCAAACGTGTCTCGGAAAGCCGAAAATAGGTTCTCAAATAGCATAAAATGCTTCAGCTTCCGGGGCTCTGCCCCGGGCCCCGCTGGGGAAGCTTACAGCACTCCCCCTGACCCCCTTGCTGGATTCACCTGGCTTCTGCTAAAGTAGCACATATTTTAACAGTAAATTTTCATCCCCCCCCCCCCCCCCGAGTTGGTTGGCGCTACTACTATGTTCCCACAACTTTAGAAAAATTGACGCCCTTGGCTCTGTAATATAGCTAGAAATGGATTCATTTACAGTTTGCTTTTGGAATATTACTCTTTCCCACAGATAATTAGAAGTAGTGAAAAGATTTGCTGAAAGCAAGGTGTCACGCTCAGTCAAAATTTTATGCTGATGGTGGGTCACTGCACTACTTCGAATTATCTGTGTGAAAGATATACTATTCCAAAAGCAAACTTCATTACAGAGCTAAAATGCTTAAATGTTGCACTCTAAGTATGGCGCAACCAATGGGACTAACGTAAAAACTACGCTGAGGGACAGATTTGTTGTGGGTATCCGGAGACCTGACGTACTGAAGAGCCTTTTAGCATAAGACAACAATACATTAACTTTTCAGGATGCTTGCAAGTTTGCTCTAGCTCAGGTACTAGTATAACAGAACGTAATGAAGTTTCAGGGGTCAGAAGTTACGTATCGAGTGGCAACGTGCAAATGTGAAGTATGCACTAAACTTCATGGTGTAACGACACTTTGCACCAGAAAGGTGCTCTAGCTAATACGTATTATTCTCGTTGTACACTTTAAAATTTCTAGGTGACAACTCGGGGAACACGGGAAAATGTGGGGGTTAGGGGACACTGCGTGGCTGCTGTGTTTGCGCGCTCAAATGTTATCACCATTTAAAAAATAATGCATTTACTGCAATCGCAATCATATTCTGTTAGTATAGTGGTGGCTGCCACCATCTTTGGAAAACAGTATTGCGTGCAGTTTTGCGATTTGTTGTGTGTATTGATCAAATGTGCCAGGGACAAACAGAAGGAATATATGAAAGTTGTTATTTTTTACCAAATAGTGAAACAATCAGGGTAATATTTAATGTTACCAATTTATTTCATATAAGTTTCCCATTAAATCACGTTCAAAATAAAGAATGACAAAGCAATGCAAGAAAAAGAACCATTTCACCAAAATTTGCATGGAAAGAAAAAAGTAACAAAAAAAATCAGAATCCATGGTGGCTGGTTTACATTCAACAGCTCAAACTGAAAGGGGTAGCAGATGGGTGTATTGGGGGAGAGGGGTGGACGGGATATCTTAAATATTTGTTGTATAATTTCTGTCAGGCTAATTAAAGGAATTTTGGGGGATTGTGGGGAAAAGACTTTGGTCTCTCATTTTGTAAAACAATAACACGTAGTTTGTCGAGCTGTTCTCTGGGCGTTTGCGACCAGAACGTGGGTCGGGCTTTCCACTAGCAATAATAATAATAATAATTTATTCAGCTACAAAGGATTGTACACGGCACGAAGCCACGAAGGCTTGTTTAGTGCGCTGAAAGCTAAACATAAGTTAATATACTGTATAACTAAATAATAAAGTGTTGTACAGATGAAAATATGTAATTCAGTATTACAAAGCCATGTAATACCATGTAATGTAATACTTTGTCCTAGTAAGCTATATGCGTTATACATTAAAGGGAGTTCATACATTAAAGTTTGTTAATATTCTTTTTTTTAGAACTTTTTCAATTGATGTACTGTATATGTGTAATGTTTCTAAGGTTTGAAGTGGTATGGAATGGCGTAACCCATAGTTTTTCTTCCATATAAGTTCCTCCAAAGTGGCGTTCGTAGCCGAGCAGTATTTGTTCTCGATGGTCTGTTTGCATTTTTAAAATGGAAGCACGATAGTTCTTGGTTATTATAGTGATTTTATATATTTGCATGAACCGGCTATGAAGACTATTGCAACGACTTTGTCTGTTCGTCTGTCCGTTGCTTTTTCCAACTTAGTAACTGTACCAAATAACAACGACAACATTACATTCAGTGACCCAAATTCAGTTTAAAAAGAGTATTTTGCCGGCCCTCCTGCCTGGCTGGCTGAAAATTGTTTCTATTGCCCGGAGGAAACTTACATTACCTGTGTTTTTATTGCATCTTTTCCTGAAGGATGCTCTCTCGCTGGAGGGTTCTTGAAATCGTCGCTAGATGGCCAGCTGCGCAACCCGGTCTGCGCATGCGCATGCGCAACCCCTCTTATAAAAGCGGCTCGGTGCTTCCCGCCTGCCATCTTTTTTACCCTCTCGTTCAGTCAGGTGGTGACACAAGAGCGGAGGTAGGGCGGGTACAGGTAATGTATGTTTCCTCCGGGCAATAGAAACAATTTTCAGCCGGATAGGCAGGAGGGCCGGCAAAATACTCTTTCTATTGCCCTTCGGAAACATAAATTACCTGTGTTTTTGTTGCATCCAAAAGACCTAGTCAACGTTGGTGGAGGGGTCCACCTGAAGGGCTGCCCTAGGGTTGCGAGCTGGCTCCTCCAAAAAAATCAGAGATTTTTGCACTTTATTGAAAACAAAGTAACAGGAAAATGGTTCTCTTTCGGAAAATTTGGTGGCCCTGAAAAGGGCCGGTTGTTTTAAGGGTTTTGCATCTGCTTCAGGACATCAGTTTTCAGGACATCTGCTTCAAGACATCATTTCAGTTGTTTTCAGTGCTTAAGGAGGATGGATTATCTGTCTGGCAGCGACAATGGGTCCCAGACGGTATAATCCAGTTTCTTGTCTTGTCATATCCCGGAAATAATGGCTGGTGAATACTGTTTGATTTCTCCAGGATGTTGCATCCATGATGTCAGCTATGGCGATCTTGTTGTGGAAAGCCCAAGAAGCTGAGATTGTTCTTAGTTCGTGTGCCGTTGCTCTGATGTTGACGTCTGGATGGTCGTTGGCGATGTGTTCATATGCGTTGTTTATGACAGTTCTAATCCAGGATGAAATCATTGCTGCAGTTGTTTCGCCAAAGGATGTTTTGAAGGGGAGGAACAGTTGGTTGCGGCCTTTACAGAATTCAAGGTTTTCTGTTCTTTTGATGTAGTAGCGAAGAGCTCGTACTGGGCATAAGAGCTTTTCCGGTTCGTCAGTGGTGATGTTCTTTAATGCCAGAATTATAATTGGTTTTGTTTGTTCGCATGGTTTTTGTGTTTTTGCCCTGAACGATGTTCGGGGTTTAAGGTGGACTGCAGAATGGTTTTCATAGAAGAAGCAGAAGGCTAGATCGATGGATACTGCTTGTATTTCACTGCAACGATGTCCTGTGGCGAGGGCTGTTAAGAAGACTGTTTTCCTTGTTAGGTAGTTTAGATCGGTGTGTTGCATGGGTTCGTATGGTGGTTTTCGAAGGGATTCCAGGACGATGGTGAGATCCCAGTCAGGGAATGGTTTCTTTATTGATGGCCTTTCGTTTTCGTAGGATTTGATGAGTGCAGAAATGTAGTCGTTTTCAATCAGATGGTGATTGTTTGCAACCCTGAAGACGGAGTTGAGTGCTGGTCTGTAGACGAGTATTGTGGAAGGTTTTAGTTTCTGGTTGAAAAGGGTGTCGAAAAATTCAAGAATTAAGGTCCGCTATAGGGGGATTGACCGGATTGATTTTCCTTCCGATACACCAATGAAACCACCTTTTCCAGTGACTGTCATAGAGTTTGTTTGTTGAATTCTGAATGGCCTTGCTGGCAATTCGGATTGCTTGCTCTGGACGAATTCCTGTCTCTTGGAGTAGTTCGATGATAGTAGCCTCCCATGTAGATGTAGGGCGTGGGTTTGTTGGTGGAATAGGGTCCCTTTGCATTGAGAAAGCAGATCTGGAAGGTCTGGTAGTTTTCTTGGGTGGTCTATTAGGAGATTTAGTAAGTGAGGAAACCATGGTGCTGATGGCCAGTTCGGTGCTACAAGTAGGAAGATTCCTTCCGTTGCTGAGATCTTTTGGAGAAGAGCTTGGAGAAGTATGAATAGTGGAAACAGGTAAGCATAAAGGTTCTTCCATGAGAACGTTAAGGCATCTACTCCCCAGGCTTGCGGGTCTGGAAGGGGGCTTATGTATTGGGGAAGTTTGGCATAAGACTTCGTGGCAAATAGGTCTATCATTGGCTTCCCCCATGTGGTGAAGAGCGATTCGCAGACAGAATTCTTGAGGGACCATTCCCCTGTTGGTGGGGATTGGCGAGATAGAGAGTCGGCGATGACATTTCTGTTCTCTGGTATGTGTAGGGGAAGGATTGTTGTCTTCAGGGATTTGCAAAGGGAGAAAATTTTGGATGTCATTTGATGGAGAGTGCGGGAGCGAGTTCCTCCTTTTCGAATGTAAGCTACTGCAGTTGTATTGTCGGTGTGGATTTGTACAATCTTTTTGCTGACGATGGATTGGAAGTGGTTGAGGGCTTCCCAGATGGCTCGTAGTTCTAGAAAATTGATGTGGGACTGGTTGTTGGGTTCCCATTTTCCAGATGCTTCTTGGTTCAGAATATGTGCTCCCCAGCCGTGGAGGGATACGTCTGTGAAGAGGTGAAGCTCTGGTTGAGGTTCGTGTAATGGCACAGATGCCGAAATTGTTGTTACGTCGGTCCACCATAGGAGAGTGTCATGAGGGAAGAGTTGGTTTGTTGGTTTTGTGAGGTTCTTGTCTTTTCTCATTCCCCAATAGTCTATGCGGAAGTGGTGTAACGGTCTTGTCATCCATCTTCCGTAGGGGACAAGTGAGGCCATGGAGTCCAATCTTCCTATTAGAGAATTTAGATCTTTTTAGGTGTGGTTGCTTTCGTTGCGGAAGTTGCGACAGGCCTGGATGGTGCTTTCTATTCGTTCTGGTGATGGTGAGATTGTTGCAGATGCGAGATTGAAGTGAGCTCCGAGGAAAATGAAGGATTGGCTGGGTTCGAGTCTTGATTTCGGAATGTTTATGGCAAATCCCAGTTTTGCCAGGAGTTCTAGAGTGTAGTCCCTTTTTGTTTCTAGACGTGGAGTGATTTGTTGTTTAGAATCCAATCGTCTAGGTAAGCGTTGGTTGAAATCTGGTTTTGGTGTAAGTGTGCAAGGATTGGCTTTAGAACAGTTGTGAAGATTCTTGGTGCGGAGTTTAAGCCAAAAGGCAGGGTTTGGAATTCGTAAACTTTTCCATCGTATAGAAAACGGAAGTAGTGTGGAATTGCCTGATGTAACGGTATGTAGAGGTAGGCGTCGGTGAGATCTTTTGAGATTGTCCAGTCGTTGGGTTGGAGAGTTTGACGACTTGTTTCTAAGGTGTGCATTTTGAAGTGTTCGTTTTCGATGTAATGGTTGAGTGGCTTCAGATTGAAGTTGAGACGGTCTCCTCCGGTCTTTTTGGAGGTGAGGAAGATGGAGCTGTAAAAGCCTGGGTGAGAGGGAATTGGACATTCCCGGATGGCGTTCCTTTCCAGAATGGTGAGGATTTCGACTGTGAGTGCCACTGATGCAGGTGGGGCTTGATGCCATTGTGGAAGGGACATTACAGGTGGTTTTGATGTGAAGGCCGGGTGAAAACCGTTGGCAATGATGTTTAGGATAAATGGATCCGTTGTTAGTTGTTTCCAGGCAGGGAGAAAATGGCGTAAACAATCACCGACTGGTAGTGTTGTTTGCTGATAATTGTCAGAGATTGCTGAGGGCTTTACTGCGAGCCCTGGGAGGAATGACTTCGTTGGCCATAGGGTGAGCTTCTGTTGGGCTTGTTCCTTTTACCTCGATTGGAGGTCTTCCCACGAAAGGGCCGATTTTCGTATAGGTTCGATTGTTGGGGTAGGATTTCTGGTGTCGTCTTTGTAGTAGCTTTTTGAGTTGTAGTTTGAGGAACGGTTTTCTTCTCGTTGTTTTGCTGAAAACGATTGATGAGTGTAGAAATGGTTTCTTGATTTGTTTTTGAATTCCTTTGGTTTCTTTGAGATGTCCAGGTGTGGTGCCATCTTAGGAATCTGGCCATTGAAAAGGGTGTGGAATTCATGGATTGGAAGATTTCGCAGAATGTGTCTAGTTGATCCATTGAGTTTTGAGGACGTGTTAAGGGCGGCTTCACATTGAAAAAGTGTGGAATTTAGAAGTGCCTTAGTGAGCCAATTAAAGGAATGAAAAGTTGCATAGGATGCTTTCTTGAAGAGTTGGTTGATTAATTCCGCTAAGCGGGCTGCTTCCGTTTGGCTTGATTCAGTGGCAATTTGTTCACATAGAGCGTTGATGGCAGTGTGGATAACATCAGCTTGGAAAGCAGCATGAAGGCCAAAACGAAGCAGTTTATCATTGTCCTTGATGATTGCAGATGGAATGTCAATCTTTCTTAGGATGAATAAGGCAGATCCGAAATCCAGTTGGTTTCAGAAGTCAGAAACTCATTTTCCTTATAAGTTTCGAAGTTTCTTGGAATTACAGAACCCTCTCCAAGGGGACGGAAAAACCAATTTTCTTTGCGTGGCCGTGGTGATGGTGGTTCTTGGTCCAGGATGAGAGGTTCACCTTTTCCCAGTAGGGTGCCCCCATTGCGAAGCAACGTAGTTAGCAATGTTATGGATTGTCCTAGCAATCTGCGTTTTTTCTTTTGCAAGTCTCGGTGACAGTACCCTAAACCGGTCGTGAGGCCTCGGTTTATTGTTGGGGTAGCAGAATCAGGTGGTGGCTTGTAAAGAAAGGCTGCTGGCATGGCTTTTTCCACAGTCTTGAGTAAACGACGAAGGGGAATGGTTGAGGTTTCGTCATCATTATTCTCTTCATCAGATTCATCATTCGATAAATGGGCGTGTCGTGATGTTGCAGAATTCTGTGCGGAGTCATTGAGTGCAGAGGCAGTGTCCAAATCCGAGTCATCTTGTGTGTCAGAGGATAGGATGATGACGAAGATGAAAGTCTTCGTTTGCGAGATGGTGGTGTTAAAGTTTTCCGGAAGGGCGAAGCTGAAGATGGCGAAGGCGTAGGCCCAGGAGCTGGTGAAGGCAAAGGCGAAGGGTTAGGTTGAGACGAGGGCGTAGGTGAAGGCGAAGGGTTCTTTGAGCTGAAAGTAGGTTTGTGGAGAAGCTGTCGTGAGGATGGTCTTGCTGCTGTGTTTGAAATTAGCCAGGTTTTAGTGTAGGCCGTTAAATCAGTCTGTGGCGAAGGAAGCACAGGTTTCTTTTTGTAGCTAAATTTCTTAATCGCCTGGTTCGTAAGTCTGTGAATTTCCCCGGCTGAGAGCGCATGGCTGCGGTGCGAAGAGTGAGACTTTTGCGACGAAGTCGAAGATAAGTTTAAGAGGACGTCAGTGGATTTTTTCAAGTGACGGGAAGACGTAGAATTCCGGTGTGGTTGGCCGCAAGGTAAAGGAGAAATCGATGGAGAAAGAGGCGAAGGTGATGGCACATGGTGCAACGATGGTGGAGGTGTAGGCAGGAGCGAAGGCGAAGGCGAAGCATCCACCAAAATTTCTGGGTTGGGAGGCGTAGGGCTAGAGGGCAAAGGCGCAGTCCTGGGCGAAGGCTTGGCCGAAGATCTGGATCTTGCCATCTGGTACAGCAGTTTGAAACAGAGGGTGAAGGCAGCAGACTTGGGCTTTCCAAAGGGTGAAAGCGAAGGCGTAGCCGATGGCGAAAGCGAAGCTGGGAGCGAGAGGAGCGAAGTGTTCGCTTCGGTGCGTGGGGGAAAAAAAGATGCCAGGTGGGAAGCACCAAGCCGCTTTTATAAGAGGGGTCGCGTATGCGCATGCGCAGATCGGGTTGCACAGCTGGCTATCTAGCGACGATTTCAAGAACCCTGCAGCGAGAGAGCATCCTTCAGGAAAAGATGCAACAAAAACACAGGTAATGTATGATTCCGACGGGCAATAGAAACATGGCAAATTAATTCATTGTTGCTTCCTTAGAGCTGATAGGCTTTCTCGATGTGACTAACTCGACGTCATATTGCATGGACGAATCGGCTTACCATATTTTCGAACCAAATTCTCTGTTACGAAATTAAAGCATCACGAAAAAAAAAATTAGGTCTACGCCTAATGGCCAAAAAATGGAGTGTTTTTTTGCATTTTTAATATCACTGGTACAGGAATGCATGAAACACTGCATTCTTCATATCCCTGCATCGATTGCGAGTTGTTAAGGTCACGCCTTCAGTTGGCCGACTGGGCCTTTGAATTTTTGGGTATTACTGATGTTAAGAAGATGTGCAACCACTTTTACAAATTATTGAAATTTTATATAACTTGTAGTTTTAAACCTTCCTAGCTTGACCAGGGATGGGCAATCAAGTAGATTAATGATGTGTCACCCCAAAATGTCCGAGAAAACACTCCGGTTACGTAACAGGAAATTAAAACTCTGGCGAATTTATGAAGCCTCTCGTTCATTCAGTTTGCTCAAATTACTACATTTGCCAAAAAAGCATATTCTAAACACGTACGAGAACATGAAATAAACGCAGAAAAAAGGTAACCATCAACGGAATCTTAACCTCACCTTTTAGATTTGTTAAGGCCAGGTCCGGTAGAGGACGAACTATTCCACCTTTCAAATTAAATGGCGGGTTTATCACCTATACTTTTGATCTACAATAGACAATACGTTTCCCGCCATCAGATTTGTATAGCCTTATGAATGATTCGAAAGCTTGTTTTTTCGTTCATGACACAGCCAACTTGATGACACATTTCGTTCATGACACAGCCGTCAGCATCGCTCACCTTTAGCAGCCCTTCGTATTGTTGATTCCTATGATGATGATGATGATGATGATGATGATGATGCTAGTGGCTCTCCCTTTTGAAACAGGGTGCAGACCGCCCTCCGTCACCTAATGGCGGCTGCATAGCCCGTCGTCACCTCCAGAGGAAGGATGAGGATGAATACGAGTAGACGGCGAGAGGGACAATTTAGCCGGAGAAATCCAAGTGGAAAACCCAGGATCTTTGACATGCCACAATCGACATGAGCACGAGGCACCACAGGGCCCTTCTCTTCCCGAAAATGCCAGGGGGTGGACGAGGCCAGGATCGAACCCGGACCTCCCAGGCAGAAAGCGGTCGTGCTATCCGCGCGCCCTCCTTGCCCCCCGCGCGCCCTCCTTGCCCCCCCGCGCGCCCTCCTTGCCCTCCTTTTTTTTATGTTATAGCTGCTACTTCTCAAATCTGCCACCGTAACGATATTGGCGCTGTCACCCGACCATCGGCGAGCGCTTTGCCAGCGGCTACATGAGCTAAAATACGTATGCTTATGTGACGAATAATAGAAAATGGAATGTTTTTAATTCCAAAAACGTTTAAATCTATTCAGAAAATTGACTGATGAACACATTACAATATAGAAAACAATTGAAACATTCCAATTTCTCTACGACTGAAAGAAATGAGCTCGTCATTGTTTACGAGATATTAGGCGAGAGGAGAAAATGAGCTGCACTATCTGTCGTAATATACGAAGGCAAATTTTGGTCACATAGCAGATTTTTTTACAAACGTTTCGTCCATTTTTTTTGGCTTTCGTCCGTTCATTTTGTTTTCGTTCACTGTTGTACTCTGCGCAATAGAAAAATGGACCAAAGCAAAATGAAAGTAAACAAAGGCAAGAAAAAAAAATAATGATAATGATTGAACGAAATCAATGTAAACAAGATCAATTTTCGTTGAAATCACTTTCAAGTCTTTACTGAGGCATTTTTAAGTGTTCATTTTCTTTTTTTACATTTTTATAGTTTTTGTGCCTCCCTCCCTAGCTCTACAAAAAAATTACTTTTAATTGGCCACTAGCCTACAATTTTTTTATGCTTTTCTAAAAAAAAATAAATAAGCAAAGATAATTTTAACGACTTACGCTGTTTCCGAAAATTGATTTGCTGCATTTTTTAATTTAAACAACTGACGTAGAAGCTTTTCAAGGTTAAATTTTTAACGTCGTTTTATTTATTTATATTTATTTAAGGCTTTTACTGTACACTTGTAATTTTGTGAGGACAGAAAGGGATAAGTATAGAATCAAGGATGAAGTCAGAAGGAAGGATTAGAACTCATTTCTTCGCTTTACATTTTGGAAAAAGAGAAAAAATAGTTTACGCAAGTATTTCTTGCTTGTTTTTTGGTTGCTATTAATAACTTTTTGCTTCGTGAAAACAATATTCCTTCACCCCTCCTGCTTTATTTTTTTTTAAAAAAGAGTATTCTTTGAAATTTCAATAATACTTCCAATGCGTGACTGGATTCAGGTTATTCGAGTCCCCCCCCCCCCCC
>JAHWFP010201777.1:31555-62109 GCA_023313725.1 Lithobius niger | reverse complement strand
GGCTTCCTGCCAACACTGACCTTTACAGCCTTTATTAAACATACAGGTCACACATCAAGTTACAGGAAGTGGCTGTGGTGGCCAGCAAATACAACTAAAGGGAGTGCCTCAATAATGGAGGCACACCCACAAAACTTAGGACACAAGTTTTATGTAAAAACTTTCGGCCACCTGCTTTGAATTTTGGGCCCCCTTGCCTCCTGGGCCTGGATGCCTTGCACCCTTCGCATCCCCCTTAATTACGGCTCTGAACGCAATCAATCACTTTACTGCCACTTACATATAAAGAACTGCACCAAACCAACCCCGTGATGGAAACATCACGCAATCATTACACCACCCGTGCGTAGCACGGGCTTACATCTAGTATATTATTAAGAAACTGTAAGCTGATCTGATGGAACCTTGTTTTTGTGACATTGTATTCCGTGCCCCCTCTCCATTAAGAGGTTACCAGTCGTAGGCTTAGGGCTCAAATTTAAAGTTTGGAACTGAACGTTTCACGACAATCGGGTCACAAAACATGAGACAATTCAACCTCGCACAAAAAGTTTCCAATATCAACTTTCGTGTTACGAATTTGACTTCAACGAATGCAAGTCCCAACCTCTTTATTTATTTTTATTTTTTGGTTGGTTTGAGGCGGGGATTGCCCCTAGCCTCCCCCCCCCCCCCTCCCCTCCCCACCCTCAGTGATTACACCGCTGGTTCAGTCAATAATTAAAGGAAAAGGAAAACCAAGCCCAACGTTTCCGGAATTATCATTTGCGGATTGCATTTTGTCGGTGAATATTAGTTCCCAAAGTAAAATCATTTACACTAGTTTCTTACACCCACGAAGGACAAAAGTGCATTACTATGCCGCACCAAGCCTTGTCCTATCCATACTAAATTATTAAAGCTCAGTCTGCAAGTTAGTGCTTACTTCGAACGTCTCTACCCGCGTGCGAGAAGTGGACTTATCATCTTAGAGTGTCTAATAGCTAAAACGGACTTTATGTCGTAATTATTCGTTGTAACAGTTTATCATTATCCAACCTGCAACATGAAATATGCACATTCTTTATTTCTGAAACCAATGTCTTAAAACAATCGAACTTTCGCAGCCATTCACGGCCTGGAGGAAGTAATCCAAAATGGAGCGTAGCAGAGAAGCTAACATTTTTCTGTATAAATTTCATTGTCCAATACTGTGCATAATCTCTAATTTTGTTTTTAATATTATTATTGTTAAGTTTCTAAACTCATCTGGTAATTGGTTAAAAAAAGTCTTACTAAATAGTTTAATCCTCTTTTTCCATATTTGGGTATTTTCGGCCGTGGAAGCTTTATTCTTGTTTCTCTATCAATTAATGTTTTTCCATTCTTTCTTGTAACAATTCTGCGTTATTACAGTATACTGTACATTTTTTTAAATTGTCATTCATTTATTATTCTAGAAGATACCAACTCTTTTTTTTTTGTATTATTAGAAAACAGCACTTTTACAAATTTAAAATAAAATTTTTCAACCTTTCGAAAAGTCTTTCGGTTGTCGTAGCATAGATTGTAATTACATACCTCATTTGTGATAATATTTAAGAGCTTCATATATATTTCGGTTGTTGTTTATGTTTAGAAATTCTATAATTTTATAGAGTGAGTATGGGTATCATTCTTTGTAACTTAGTTACAAGCTCTTAAATATGATTATAAAATTTCCAGTTTTTGTCAATCAGTGCCCCTAAGTATTTTATTTCCTTCACTGTTCTCAATTTGTTACATTTATAGTTTATTCCAGTACATCCATAGTGTGGTGTATGATATTTATATTTTCCAACCTTATATGTGATGACGTTTATGGCCAGCCAGAATAAACATTCATAAGGTCTTTACGTATAAATCGTTTTCATAAAAATAATCATTTATTTAATTAAAATCCATTTGAAGGTTCCTGATTATAGTTTCAGTCTTTATATTTATTGAGATCATAATTATGTCATCTGCGTATAAAGTAATGTATGTATTCAATTTCAATTCTTGTATATCATTAATGTGTATCATAAAAAGCAAAGGTACTAAGATTGAGCCTTGTGGAACACCAAAGTTGACATTTTCCATTCATCCGTTTTATTGTTAATCTTAACACAGCATTTCCTATCGGTAAGATAATTCATAATTATATTTAACATTTTCCCTCTAATTCCACATCTTTAACTTTAAATCTTTGAGTTTAATCTTTAAAATATTTTTATTAAAAGTGTCAAATTCTTTTTTTAAATCGATGAGAAGAGCACCAATGTATTTACCTTAATTTAGTGCTTTGTTACCTTATTGTTACGTTATTTAGTGCATCTATGGCACCCTTACCATTTTGAATGCCAAATTGATGTTTATTGAGTGTATCAAATCTAGTTAAGAATTTTTCCATGTGTATTACGAAAAACTTTTCGACAATTTAATTTATCACCGGTAACAATACAGTTGATGGTATTCAATTATTAATGACCTTTTATTTCCATTTTTATGTATTCGTCTGACTATTTGTTTTTTAAATAATCAGGCCAAATTTACTTATTAATTATAGCTGTATTGAATTTAATTATAAATGTGCAAGTATTTTAACTGGTCTGAGTAAAATGTTGCATCAAGAATCCATCATATCCTGCAGAATTTTTAACTTTAACGTTATGTATAATTTTTCAAACGTCATATTCAGTTGGTGTATGTATTGCCATTGTTTTTTCCTCCATGTGATAATTTGTTCCTTTATTTATTAGAAGATGTTTGCGTGCATCATGCTCGCTTTTTATAGTTGCAATTTGGTCTATAAAGTAATTAAAATTTCTTCATATATCTTCGGTACTATCATTGGAAAACGTTTCTTTTAAATTTTCATCAATATTTTCCTTTTCCTTTTTTTTCCTGATACGGAATGCAATTTTGACCATATTTCTTTACTACCATTTTTATTATTTTGAAAAAAAAATTGGATAGTATTCTTGTTTCATTATCCAAATTTTTTTCGTAATTTCTTTTGTACAACTTTCGTATTTCTTTAAGTTTGTAAAATTACACGGTGTTATTATTAAGTTTATTTATTTTGCTCCATAATTTATTTTCGATGTTAATCATTTCTACTAATTCAGGTATCATCCATTCCTGAAGTAATGTTTTTTTTCTTTGTTTTGATTTTTGCAAAATACTTACTTAGTTCATAAATGTTTGTAATCACTTCATTTATTTTAGTATATATTTCATTGGGATCTTCACATTGTCTAGACATTTCCAATTTACATTTCTAATTAACAATAAACTGTTGACCTGAATAAAAACAGAAGAAGACAGGCCCAAGAGCCACCAACATCCAGCCTCAATTAGAAAAAGTGGAAGTATTAATTCTGCCAAGATTAAGTCTTGCTACCGAAAACTCTAGTTTCTTAAGGAAAGGGGTCATTAAGACTAAGTATTCGTTTAAAGATTCGTTTACAGAGGATGCGAAACAATGTTCTCAGTCAGAGAATTCCATGAGCTTATCACTCTTAACGTAAAGAAATTTTGGCTTCAGTTCAAATTCGATTTTAACATGACATGTTTAAAAGAGTGGCCTCGAGTCCAAGTAAGAAGACCCAATTCGAAAAAGAGCAGGTCAACGGACAGTTATCCGTGAACGATCTTGTACACCAAAGTTAGATCTACCTTCAGTCGATAAAGTGATTGAAGACCCAACTTTTCAAGTTTTACGCCATAGAGCAAATTCCTCATTCCCATAATGGACTTGGTGAAGCGTCTTTGAATCCATAAGATTAATATCCCAAGCTGGTAAGGGGACCAAACAAGGCTGGTTTACTCCAAAAGTGGACGTACATAGGCCGTATAATCTCACAGTTTGGCCAATAGGCTTTTGTTTACTTTTTGTAATTGTAGTGAGGCGGTGTGTGAAACAGGGGAAGAAGAAGAGCTGCTCAGTTCATCTCTGTCTTTCTCTTTCCACAATAACTTCTAACCTGTTATCCGATATCTGTTAAATGTTTCACATACAGTCAAATTCATAAATCAGTAAAATTAGGTGACTGGATCCGAGTTTTTGATACCCAGAAATTCGATATTAATTCATAGACGTAAAATAATCAGGGAATTTAATCAGAAATTATTCTGCAACATCCTAAAGAGACTTAACACAATAAAAACACCTAAAAGCATACGCTGATGCGTGGCTACAATGAATTTAAAGGTCAACGTTAGACAAATTCAATCAATATGAAACCTTATGAGTTAAACGGCTTTTTAAAAATTATTTTTTTTATTATTTATTCGTCTTGTTTTTTTTGCGGAAGAGGGTCGTTATATATCTATCTATCCTGATCATTCCGATCATTACGCTTACTTTGTTGTAGTAATTAAACATGAATAACAACCCTCATGTCCTCGTTTTCAAACATGTGTTTAGCCATGAACACGAGTTGAATGATTACGGCGAATCCCAGATGTTGTCGAACAAATACGTCTGGAGCACAGGTCAGTGGACGAGAAATTACATAAATTTGTTACTCGTAAATCGTGTGTCCTATATTTCGTAGTATTTCCGGAATACCTTACTATGATTTAGATTGGGTACAGTAAGGGCAGTATTTTGAATACTTCAGGAAGTATCTGAAATACTGCTGTAAAATACTTTGGAAAAATAAGGAAAATTTATTGTTCTGGATAAGTTCTGGGTAAAGGAATAAACAGGCCAACAACGCTATATTTACAATTAATTTAATTAACCTTAGCTTACGCTAAAAGAAACTAGTGTGCATGAAACCGCCCCAATTTTGACCTTAAAGCAGAAAAAAAAAGAAACATTAACATGAAAGGCAACAGACAAATACACAGGAGCGAAACAAAAGAAAACACTTGGTGTTGGGGAGGAGGGGGGGGGGGGTGGCTGAAGGCTAGCACGATCATCTCATAGGCTCAATCCTGGCCACTTTTAACTGTGGATTCAGGAAGAGAAATGCACTCGTGCTCATGTCCATTGTGGCATGTGAAAGACCATCGAAATTTCCTAGCATAATTGCTCCTCTCCGTCCCGGATAACATTAACAGTTGAAAAGGACGTTTATTCGACTATTTCCCTTTTTTAACATTTTCCCCATCCATAGTGTTGAGCCATTAGAAGCATGGCTCAACACTATGGATGGGGAAAATGTTAAAAAATGGAAATAGTGGAATAAACGTCCTTTTCAACTGTTAATGTTATCCGGGACGGAGAGGAACAATTATGCTAGGAAATTCCGATGGTCTTTCACATGCCACAATGGACATGAGCACGAGTGCATTTCTCTTCCTGAATCTACAGTTAAAAGTGGCCAGGATCGTTTTATGTGCCAAGTGTTTTAGTCGTACATTGATTTCTGATTCATTTTCGTGATAATAACTATGTCTTGTGTTAATGATGTCTGATTCATTTTGCTGTTTGACAGTCAAAATCTTCGTAACCTTTCGCCCAATATTATCGACTAAGAACTTAATCCCAAACCAAGACATAGACTGTAGGTGGAATGGAAAATCCGTTGGACAAAGGGTTCAAAAGTTATCATAGATACGGACAGACAGACATCTGGATGAGAAGCTCCTCTGCTCTGCTTCGCAATACACCTTACTAAATATTCATCGAAACCAAAACGTTATAAGGAAAGCTGTTAAAGAAGTTTGTGTGACATGCGGGTGTGCATTTTGAAATTTGCCGTCACTTCCTTTCCAGTAGTTGTCATACCAACGGAGGTAGTCCTCCCTTAAGCCACCATTACCACCTTTATTTTAAAAGCTTTTTATCTCAGTTAAATGCTATAACGAGATTCGACTCGATGACCCCGGATCAGAACTCTCTTACCCTTGATCCTCAGTCGCCATGGCAGTCTCATTTATTCTGAACCGACGTTTCAAATCCGAATACTTCATCTCAATAAAATCTAAGTCAGTAATGAAGCTTTATTGACTTATTGTCAGTTACTTCATGTGAATCATTTTCAGTCGCATGATTTTCAGTGCATTGTTTTGTAAAAGTTTTTTAAATTTTAATTTTAGTTGCTGTGCAGTTTATGAACCATGGAAAATACATGAGTAAAGGAAACACAATGGCGCAACAGCGAAAAATCAAACACGAGAAATTGCTGATAGTCGGTAAGATTTTATTATGGACTTTATTTCATTGAATTGATATGGCTACGACTCGAACCAAGGAACTGGAGATGATTGCACAAACGCCACCTCATCGATATCTCCAAGGTCGTTACGTACTTGGCAGTATACTCGTCACTTCTAGTGTCGACATAATGGAGCGGGCTTCGCTTTCTTTCTGTTTGGCTGGGCTCCCCCTTCCCTATACTCCAAACATTTATTTTCAAATTCAGAATGCTCAAACATTCTGTGAAATGTGCATGTGACGTAATTGTATGCCACCCAAAACCAAAATTGATGTGAGGAAGCCATCAAGTTTTCATAAAGTGTCGGACTTTGAAGGTAATGATAAGGTTCAACGAAGGAAAGGCCACCAAGGTAACAGCTACTTAACTAAACAGTATCATGAATACATTGTTAATGTACCTTTCTCTCTATGAATTCATTTAAAAACACAAAACCCCAGTAAAATTTAACATTTTGCTTTGTAACTTCTGAAATAAGAGATAGCTGCTTGAGGTTTGGACCATTGGAAAGCTGCTGACAAAATCTTCAAATGCTTGAAAACGTCAAAATTGGTCGACGAGAAGTAAATTATCTTCAATTTGGTTTATTACCGATCTTTCTGGGTTTTATCTATACCGATCCCGATTTCTAATACCGGTAAAGCTCAGGATCGGTTATCGTGATCGACCAGCCTTACAAAACATGCTTTTAGTTGCATACAGTTAACAGACACACGTCTGCTAGTGAGGCCGCCTCTTTATCATCAACAATCACTCTTTTAACTGAAAACTATCATAATTTGATAAGGAAAGCTAATCAGAAAGAACAAAAATTTGACCTGACAAAATAAACTTTTTATGAACAAACTATGACGTCAAGAACAAACTGTGACCTCGTTGTTGTTTGGCTTTTGGCTATTGGCCTATTTTATCACCCTAATGATTCCTCAACCACATGACTGATTCCGGTTTTTTTGGTTTGATAAACCTTGTCCAGACACCCGTGGTTTGGTTGGTCCTTTTGGTTTTCGCGTGACGCGCGGTCTAAGTTGCCATTGGAGTGTAATCATAGTGGAGCTCCGCTCCAATCATTTTCGCTGTTGTGCTGTATATTATATTTTCCCTGTATGATTTACAGAGATTGAATATATTGACTTGAAAATATTGATAGGAAAAATGTTGGAAATTTCGTAACAAAAGTTTTAAAACGATGACAGTTTTAGTAGACATTTAAACTATCATTGAGTGAATAAAAGTTGACGAATTTCATCTTTTCAGGATGCATTATTTGCAATGCAGTTTCGTAAGCCAGTAGTTAGTTCCAGATTCGTGGCCAACTTGTCGTAGCCATGGTTAAGTCCATCGACCAACGACATCGCTTCGTTTAATGCGTGTAGTAGTAAGTGTCAATCCTCGATGATAATGAACTCCTACTGAAGAAACAATTTTGACTTAATTGTTCACTGTTTTGTTACGAGTCGGCAAACCAAAAGTGGCACCGTCTTAGCTTCTAGAGAACGTTTTTCTTTGGTAGGGTTTTGTGGTGTTAGGGTGGGTCGGGGGGGGGGGGGGGAACTTTGACAGCTAAAACTAGAAATGCCGAAGTCCTATCAGATTAATTTAAGTATCTCTAAGTATCTCTTTATATCCACGATAACTTTATCTACAGGGTGTCCGAAAATGATTTGACTGATAAGACAATTTAATAAAGAAACAGTGGGCCCATATCGAAACAAGCTGCTGCACTGTGCACTTCACCATTTTGTAGATTGACTCTAAAAGGTTTTTCTGGTAGTGTCGTACTCACGATCACATAAACAGAGGACGCTTCAGTCGTGGTAAAACCTAAAATGGTGTCTCCCATAGTCAAAAGAGAGTGCCTTGTGTGGTTGGCACCATCAGGTCACCCATAACTGTTCAACGACACTTCGACTGACTTGCTTGAAAAGTTCATGATCCCGCAACTAGAAAACAGGCAACCTACACTTCAACAATATCCATCTCAGAACATGCTCGTTCCTACCAATCCAACAATCAAGTGTGTTGAATCTGTAGTCCCCACTGCGGCGGACCACCATCTGGTTGAAAGTAACTATTGCTTTCCTGTTTTCACGAATCACGAATTGTTCAAGCAAGTCTTGAACTGTCATTGAACAGTTATGGGCAACTTTGATTCGGCCAATCACACAACGCACTCTCTTTTTCCTATGGGAGACGCCATTCTGGATTCTTCTACCACGGCTGAAGCGCCCACTGTTAATGTCATCGTAAGTACGACACTACTAAGAAAAAAAAACGTTTTTGATTCAACCTACAAAGTGATGAAAACTGCTTGTTTCTATCTGCACTCACTGATTTTAATTAAATTTTCTTATCAGTCAAATCATTTTCGGACACTCTGTACATACTCTTATTCTACATCAATGATTAACGGCCAGGACTCAGCGCTTGGTTGACTTATTTATGAAGCTGAACCAACATTGCTTATCAGCAATTGTTGTTGTTTTTAGGGAGGACGAACCCAAACCGGATGTTAGGGATAGTCCGGCAGTAGATGTGGAAACCCTAAATTAACTTTTTAATTGTTTTTTATTGCTGATCTTGCTTAAGTATATAAAGGAGGTAAATGGCGCTCTTGGGCCGAATCCAAGATGGCGTCTGCTGCTACCATTTTAAAGAATGGCGTTGGTATAACTTATTTTCTAATTTGTCTAATTCGACCATTTTTGTTTATAATAGTGTGTGTTAGGGGATATTCGTTCAAATTATTAAATTCACTAATTGCTAGTTAGTAACAGGAAGCCAACGACGTTGAGGGCACTTTTTCTACACCAACGACACTCCCCCCCCCCACAATTTAAGCTTCGCTGCCCGACCCCCCCCCCGGCCTTCCTGCACACGAGTTAAACGATTTGGTAAGTTTCGACCGCATTGGGATTTTCCCCCTTTTGCTGAAATCCCCTGCATTCGTGCTACAGTTAAAACACAGGATGTTAATGAACCGACTTTTGACAACCTCATTACTTTGACATGTACTCTTGACAAATAAGTGTTACAACATTTAACCTTTTATGATTAAGCATCTCATCGACTTTGTGGCGATACACTAGAGTGTATCTAGGTAGTCGTACTTCATAGTCATTTTAGCGTCTTACTAGCGCGTGTCCAGACAGTCATAAAATAAATAAACAAGGTCAATGAAATCTTCTAATTTTCTTTCTCACAATAAAGAGAAACCGAAAATTGCTGCTTTGGCTGGTTTTGACCTTTCGCCAGAAACATGCTTTTCTGGGAATTAGGAGACAAATGTTTTTTGTTTTTTGTTTGTTTTTGTTTTGAAGGTGAGGTGCACAAATATTATAAACCTGTTTTTATTTTTCCTTATTTCGTATTTCAAAACAAAAACAAACCCGTTAGTTACTGTTGTCTAACACAGATAAGATGTAATTTATCCGAGTAGGCGGAGTGAAAAAAAAAGAAAACTTCTTAACGAAACTCCCGATTAACCGTTGTTTATGAAGACTAGTTTCGCCCTTTATTTTTATTTTGTAACGATCGAATCAATCTCAATTACGACGTCTTGATCGTATCCCGTTTCGTCACACCAATAAAGGTGAATTACACTTTTTCCCTCCAATAACTGGCACCTTCACACACACTTACAGCAAACAAACAAAAACGTAGCGTACAGCAATTTAAATAAAATATAAAAAAAAAAATTAATGCAAAAATTGTTACAAAATTGTTACGGAAATTATTGTTTTTTAAAGGGTTGGTAAGAAAGGTCCTAGATGGCTTGGTAAATATACCAATTTCAGCAGTTATCTACATTAGCACAGCCGGCAGGCGGTGCTTATTAGAGTTCGTTTACACGCCAGAATTTTCAAAATCTGGACAGGCGGAGGAGGCTGAATTGATTTTATTGGGGCCGTGGACCGAAGCCTACCCTAATAATAATGCAACCATAATAATATAACCATTACTAATCCCACTAAGTAGAACATTAATACAAATTAAACAACACCACAATTAACTCCGAAATGTACTTACACACTAGTTTGCAATACTATACCAATACTGTCGTGCATAAGTGGTAAAGAGAGAGACAGAGGAACAAAAGTTACCGGGTTTCTGCTCAAACATATGGACCTATCCACTGTCCACTTGTTCAATTGTCCAGCTACCAATGGCCCAGCGCAAACACAATCTCTACTACTAGCGGAGTCGCTCGCTCAATCAGCGTCGTCTCGCTTCCACCCCCCCCCATTTAATTTGCCGTTCGGTCGGTAGATGGCATCGTATGTTCGCGCTGCTGGCTGCTGCATTCCGGGCGTAGCTACTATCTCAGTGGGCCTTAGCTGCTACTCTTATAATTTGCCGTTCCGCCGGTAGATGGCGGAGATGGCATCGTATGTTCTGCTTGCTGCTGCGCTGCTGCTGCCCTTCAGATGCAGATGACCGCTGCATTGCGGATCTTGTGTAATTATATATATATATATATATATATATATAGATGGTGTATCACTTGTCTAACCTGACAGTATTGCAGGCCACTTGCACTGCGCACAACTGAGGGGGAAAATAACTCTCAGGAACTCGACCCTAACTCTCCCCACTGTGTACTACATTGCATTGCTTTAAAGACTCTTGCGGAGGCAGAAATCTGTGTATGAAATAGCATTGGCTCAAATCAATATAACACAACTGAAGCAGAACTAATTTCACACACTCAACCAATGCACACACCCAAACATCACCTCGGCATAGACCAGGAACGAGACATAGAAATGAATGCACTGACTTATATAAAAACACCTGTGGACCTACAGTAGCTTGCAACCGCTCGCAAGCACCTCACTCTGCCACTTAATTTACAGTGTTTAAAAAATCACCTATCAACTGACCTGCATTAATCCATGGATCGAACATTTTCTGGTTTCTGTTACGGGCTGGACAAAACAACAAGAAATGAATAACCGATTCTTCCGCACCGCACTCTGCACAGCTTGCAGAGCTACTCCACCCAAGACGAAACTTACGTACGGTAATCGAGAGTACCCTGTCCGCAACCCAGTACGGCGCTGCCCAGTACGGCTGGCCGTCCAACAGCATTTCATATGCACACACCGGATTTATGGTGAATAAGACACGACCAGTTCGTGCAGAACTCCACTCTGACTGCCAGGACAGCAAAGTGCTAGACTGCAAAGAATGACCATTAGCCCTTTGGCTGACTGGACCAAGATCACTACCAAAATGTTACAATGCTGCAACACGAAACAATGAAGTAATAAAGAGGTGAGGTGCACAAGTTCGGATTACAGCTCTCTCGAACAAGATGCAATGATGGTTGGGCACGGAGAAAGCAACATTGTGGTTGTATCTTGTTTGAGTTAGCATTGCCGGTCTTCCAGGCTGGGTTGCAGTCAAACATTGGCGTGTGAGAGTGGTGAAGAAAGCACGGTGGCTCATTTATTACTGCATTGTCAGTGAATTAGTTGCTCTTGCAGGTTCCTAGAGCAATGGATTTCAAAGTATTCGTCACTTCCATCTTTGCTCAGTGTAGGCATCGTGAAGAAAGACACAAAGTGCTTGAGAGCGATAGCCAGGTTTGTCAAAGCAACTGGTGTTCGCCTGTCAGCCTCCTTTCTCTTTTGTCTCTGTGCAAAACACTGCTTGATGATACACAGTAAGGTTTTAATCTAGCTGCTCAGCGAAAGGAATACAGCATGTTCTTGGTTGAGGTTATACGGTGAGTACATATACTTGTACACAGCGGAGAGGTGTTGGTGGTACCAGGGAACATCAGTATGGCTTGGTTTTGTTGGACCTGAGGCTGTGCGCAGCACGATAGGTATTCGAGCAGGATTTGACTTTTTGCTGGTATGCTGCATGTACGAATTTGCTGTTTGTATGAGTTGTGCAGACTATACACGAGGGTAGTCGGTAAGAGTTAGTATGTATTATTGGTGTACTAATTAAAGTGGGTTCTTGGCTTCGGGTGCCAAGTAACAAATTCTGATTCTGAAATAAATCGTTGAATCGTTGAAATAAATTTCTTAACTCGTTGTTGAGTACCAAAGTGAAACGGCCCTGGTTTTAACTTAAATTTTCCAGTTTTAAACCTTAGGATACTAAGACTAAAATTTGGAAGCCTTATGGCCCCAAAATTGCGCGGTCGACATGACTGAATGGCTTGTTTAATTCTTCAATGCGGGCTTCGGGAGGCCAATTGAATTATTTTCACGATTGTTTGCTACGATAATCAAAGGGTTTAAATGAGCGTTAACCACTCCTGGTCATCTGCCTGAAGCCCTAAGGTCCTACGGTCATCTGCCACAATAATGCATCTGCCTGCAACAATGCTGAATGATGCATGCTAAATCTAGATGCACCCTAGTGTGTTACCATCAAATAATAGACATGGGACAAAGCTTGGGTGGAACATAAACAAAATAAGCAAAAATCGGTTGACAGTGGACACCTAATAGACCAGATCGTAGCAATTTCAATAAAAACGAAGCAAAAAAAGCCAATAAATGAACTGAAAAAAAGTGGCTTTGCCGTTTAGGAAAAAAATATTAGAGTTTGTAATCCCATACTCACAACTGTGAAAATACACAAATAAAAACGGATTAGAGTTCACTCGAACGCAACAAACTATAAAATGAACTCCAATTCCAGGGAACAAGGATTGTGACATGCTGTACTCCATGCACACGCATACATGTACGTCAGTAATCAAACAAACAAAACTATTGGCTATTTCACACGAAAAAATACACACACAAAATACAACATATATAGGCACATGAAACAGAACGATTACCTTAACCCACACGCACATACAAAACAGACGCCATAAACAGCAAAACTCTTACAAAATTGAAAGATAAAAATACGTACACAAAATGAACACGTAATTACTCACACAAACTATAACTAAAACAGAAACCTTCAAAAACAAACACAGCAAAAAACTGCCTTAACTAGGAGTCTGCTTGTTTCACAAATTATAAATGCACTCAAAATACACATATAGCCACTCACACAAAACAGACTTAAAATATAAAACACAGACAGCTATTTAAAAAAAGCCAATGAATTACACAAATTATGTGTGTATGCACAAACACACAAACATTAAACTTTCAAACATAAACTGTGTTCTCTTTATGACATAATCATTGAGCTAAAACCGTCGTTGTTCCCTGGAATTGGAGTTCAAATTATAGTTCGTTGTGTTCGAGTGAAGTCTAATCCGTTTTTATTTGTGTACTTTCACAGTTGTGAGTATGGGGATACGAGCTCTAATGGTTTTTTTTTTTAAACGATGAAGCAGTTTTGTGTTCTGTTAATTAATAAAAAGCTAGTTGCACAATAGCCAGTGTTGTAAAACGGCCACCAGAGTCATCGGCTTGAAAAAACAATGCGGAATACAACAGTCTCATCTAATAATATCAGTACTCGATTATTGTAAACGGAATGATTGTTGGGAATAAACTGAAAACTGATTGCTGTCGATAAACTAAAAACGTAACCGGGTGTGGCTAACGCTCGGTAAAACCCTTTGACCCTTTTTGAAAACGTAACCTTTCCCTGGCTAACTGTGTTAGGATGGCATTATTTGTGTGTGATCTCGTTTGTCGGACTGACGGTCTGTACACGCCTAACGTCCTCGAAATAAATAAATCAAATCAAATATAACCTTTAATGGATAAAACAATGCTTCAGGTATTATGCAACTTAATATTAAACCGCTGGCTAAAGGTTCTGCCGTTGTAGACGATTTAAATCAACACACCAAAACATTCGCCAAGTTAATCGCACCGCTTAATAGTTCAAAGCTTAAATGAAAACTAGAACATTGCTACTTTCGGTAGCAATGTTCAAGTTTTCATTTAACGTCCAAAGTATTATTTGGTGCGATTAAGTTGGCGAATGTTTTGATGTGTTGATATCACTCCTTTGAAGGGCCGTACCATTCATTACCTGGCGGCCCCTTTTACCAGTTTTGGTTTTTGATATAATATCACTCCTTTTTTTTAATTGTGTATTGACTCAACTCCACTACTGTGCAGATATGTAATAAAGTGCCAGGTCAACAAGAAATTGGTTTTCAACAATTTGGTACTACCTTTTGCCTAAAGGCCGAACCATTCTCAACTTAGTCACCTCTTTATAAGTTTTTGGTTTGGTTTTGATTTTGTTGTAATTTGTTTTATTTACATAGTTTATTTTGATGTGTTGATATCACTCCTTTGAAGGGCTGAACCACTCTCAACTTGGTGGCTTCTTTACCAGTTTTTGGCTTTGTTTATTTTGCTTTGTTTTTACAGTTTGTTTATTTTTTGTGAATGCAATTTCGTTGGCAGCGTTGTTTAGATTTATCGTGCTACACTAGTGACGCACGTCAATTACACGTTGCCATTGTCCGAACTTTTGTCGTCCAATGAGAGATGATGCCGACAACACTAACAACGGTAATAACAATGTTTTCATACTTACGCGCCCTCCCACGCCATCCCCGTTACGCCCCCAGGCTCCAAACCATAAAAGGTATGCAGTTTGTATTGTGCTGCACCCATTCGTTCAATTTCATAGCTAGAAGCCTTCCCGTTATCTCGGTATCGATGAATAATCACCCTGTGGGATTTAACATGGGGATGAACGGACTGTAACTAGTATTAACACATTTGCAACGTTATTGAGGGTCAGATTTTGCATTGAAAGCAGCTTAGTTGGCATTCCTGTACGAGTTAATTTTTGACAGGTGGGTCATTGCTCTCGATTTCAACACAATTTAAGCTTTTGTATCGCATTATTATTTTCCCCCAAGTACCTGAAATGTGCCCAACTATGCTTCAGGATACAAGACACATAGGCTATGGCGTCACGCTACAATGGTTTACAACCTCGACAATTGAATTGATGTGATCTTTGTTGTGATGTTTGCTGGCTAACTTGGCGCGACACACTAGCGTGTGTCTAGATAAAAGGATTTGTGAAACTCGGTTAAATATTGAAAAGAAAATGACAAAGCTGTCATGCTGAAGATTCCGACTTGGCTGTACAAAAACGGATTTATTTAGTTCCATTCATATAAAAGTGCATGCACTCCGGGTAAGGGCAGGCATTGATAGAGTGAGCGAAGCAAACAAAAATCAGTGTTTGTTAACCAGTGTGTGCAAAAATACATAGAGGGGATACACTCCTTCCGCAACAAACATATGAGAGAACAAACCGTCCCAATGTTGCAAATGGTGCATCAAATACTACCTGTGCGTGGCACGGGCTTCAGCTATTAATTCCTTATTTTCCAGATGTTTGATCTCTTCGGGAAAATAATAAAAACTCGTATGTGTACAAACATAACAACGTTGTGTAGAGACAAATAATGCTACCAAACTTGAGATATTCAGCTTCTTTGTTTAAATTGTGCAAAAAGTTTTTCTACGGATTGTTCTTTTTTGTATTGTTTCTGTTTGTAGAGAAAGGTGATTAGTTGCAACACAAGTAGGCTGTACGACATCGTAATAATTGAAGATATTTTCCAAGTAAACTCACCCCATATTCATCTTCAGGTACTCAAAGTCACCTAAATGAGTATTTCATCTGTTTGGCTTTAGGTGAGTTCGAGATTTACCAGAACCCCTGACCAGATCAAAAATAGAAATGATTTGGGCCGCAGCCACCCATTCCACTATTTCCTCCAAAGTCGGCATTGTGAACCTTCAGATTTTCGTACTTGAGTTTAGCCTCCTATAATCAACCACAGGCCTTGACTTCTTATCCTCATCAGTCGCTATTAAAATTGGAAATGCATTACTGTTTTTACTTGGCCTGATAACACCTAATTCTAGCATCCTCTTTATCATACCTTCTATTAATTCCTTCTACTTGGGGAATATCTATGGCGTTGTTTCTGCACCTTTACCTCTCTTTCCATTTCATTGTCAAACTCGATCAGATCAGTGGTGCCTGGCTCAAACGAGAACACTCCTGGTACCTGATCAAACACCTTGATCAAGCTTCAATCTGATCAACATACAGTGGTCCAATCTTGGCTTCTTCAATCACTTGTCTGCATGTCAGCACTTTCCCACCTGCATCCCATGTCTGTGTTTCCAACTCCATTCCTGCCATTGGCCTTTCTTTTCTACTACCATATCCTGAATTACAAAACTCGTTTATTGTAGTGATCTCAGCAAAAATTATTTTATAAGGTTAGAATGATAAGTTTTTACCTTGTCCCTCTTTTTCCCCATTTTAAGCTTATAGTTTACTGGTCCTACCCTTTCTAATACCTCATAAGGACTCTTCAAGAAAGCCTCCAACTTATTCTTCCTGTCCATGTTAATGACCAGCACACTACTTCCTGGCTCATACTCCTTCAACCTAGTCGGCTTGTCATAATACACCTTATTTCTTTCTTGTGCTGCCATTGTTTCCGTTTTTGCCATTTCGCTTACATTCTCCCAATCATTCAGCAGTTCTATTCGTCCTGCCTCTTCATCTTCTAAACTAAATAGAGAACTTATCACCTCACCATCAATTAATTGCTCTGCTGACTGCAACTTCGATTCTTTCTTGCTATATTTATTACCATTTACCTCTTGTTACTGCATTTACACATAAATCTCCCTTCCTGCCATTAATCCCTTATGAACGTCAATGGCGTTCTCAGACTCCTCCCATAAACCAATTCCGCCGCATTCGTGGTTTCATAAGGAGTTGACCGAATTGTAAACATCACAGGCGCCAAGGTGTCATCCCACTCGTCTGGGTACTCTGCCACTAAGCCCCTGATAATGTCTTTCAATGCCCTATGCATCTTCTCAACAGCCTGTGATTTTGGATAAAATGGCGAACTGTTAAGATTGTGTGTACCATACATTTCTAAGAAACATGTGATTAGCTCAGACACAAAAGGTTTCCCAAGGTCGAACTGCACTCAGCCGGGAACCCTACCATTAAAAAAATCACAAGAAGCTGGTTTACCACTGTCTGAGATTGGCTTCTTTCACAGCCACAGCTTTAGGATACCTTGTTGCTAAGTCTAGCACTGCTAGTACAAATTTAATTCCCTTTGTCGTGCGCTTTAAAGGACCCACAAAATCTAATACCACTTCTAATACCACTTGTACAAGAATCATCTTTTCCTTCCCTCTCTTTAGGCCTTTACCATTCATTTGTCAAATTTTGCACCACTTCACCCATCCCTCCACCTGTCTGCACATACCTGGCCAAAAAGACAATTCCTGTTGACATGCTACAGTTTTCTTTTTCGCCATATGCACAAAATAGGCATTGGCATGAGCTAGCTTAACTAACTGTGCCGTGAGCGCATTGGGCACCACTACCTGATAGCACAGCTTGGCCCCATTTCGTAGAGCCCCCCTTCTTAACACACTGTTCTTCCAAAAAAAAACCTGTACCTTCGACATCAGCTGCTGCTCTCCATCCCTCCAACCCTGGATCATTCAACCGCCCTGCCTTTAAAACATCCCTTTTTACATTCACTAGCTCACCAAATCCTGACGTCATTGGGCCTAACAATTCCTTTCTTTTTGTGCCAGTTTGTCACTTTCCCTTTAAATGCACCTCTTCACCATTTCGATAGCGTTACCCATATTCTAAACACAGCATCCACGTTCCAGATTCTCTGTTAACCAACAGGCTGATGTGGGCCACGTGATCTGGTTTTAGTTATGAAAATTGCGGCACTGCTGCAAATAGTGTTGTTTCATTTTTAATTTACCACTACTTTTCTTTATATTGCTCGAAGATTCTATGGTGCTGCAACTAGGAGTTGAGGAATGGCAAAGGCGCCTTTAATCTGCTTTTTGCTAACCACCCACTTTCTTTTGTCACCTCGTCATGATGCTTTTTATTTTTCAACTGGTTTCCATGACGTGGCAATGTTTCTATATTCTTTTCAACGACCTTGTCATTGGTTTCCCTACTCTCATCTTTCACAACTTTTTCCTGTTCATTAGTAAAATTTGTATCTATCTATTCGTCCTGCCTTTTCGTCTTCTAAACTTAATAGAGAATTTATCACCTCACCATCAATTAATTGCTCTGCTGACTGCAACTTCGATTCTTTCTTGCTACATTTATTACCATTTACCTCTTGTTACTGCATTTACACATAAATCTCCCTTCCTGCCTTTCCTTGCAACAACTGATGTGAATGTTGGCAAAGCAAAAATTCATAGCTTTCATTCTTAAAATATGGCGATACAACCATTCCAAAGTGGCAACTCAGTTACATACTGGCAAATAACAGATGATAATGCAACCCATTTACCTGCCTCAGGCCCACCTTAGCACTAGATACAATATCAATGAATGCACCAATGTCTAACAAGTAAGTACCTATGGTTCACCAATTTTATTTTGCTGTCTTTGCACAACGTCTTTTTCGCCTTATGTGCAATATTCCCTCTTTCCAGTGTGTGTTGCACCCCTTGCATACGTTAGCAACAGAAGCTTTCACCTAATTCTTTGGGCAATCCTTTTTCAAATGTGAGCTTGAACCACGAACAACACACTTATCTTCCCTCTTGCCCAATTACCAAAATCAGCTTGCGACTTAGCTTGCGCACTATTTGTCGAAGCCTGACCATTATTACGTGACCTGTTACTTGATGCATTGTTCATACCATTACCATTAATAACATTGTTAGAATTCCCGCCACCCTGAGAATTAACCCCATTTTGTGAAATCCTGCCACCTTGAGAATTCTCGCCATTTTGCCTGTTTCCATTACCGCCTTGGTACCCATTACCATTCGTAAATCTGCCATTTCCATAATTCCCGCCATGGTAATTATTTCGACCCTGTGGCCCTCCTCCACTTTTATCTGACCAACTCCCCTACCTTAAAGCTACTTCCTTGCAATTATCACAGTAATCACCAGCCAATGAAGCTAAATTCAAGGCAGCTTCCTGCTTCCCCCTGTCAATCAACCATACCCCCTGATAGGATTAGGTAACTTATTCATAAAATCCTCAATTAACAGTTGTTGGAACATTTTATCAAACGAATCTTTACAGTCCAATTCCTTCACCTATTTAGTGCCCAATATAGTCAAATTGTGAGCATAAAATCAAGATACGTTTGTTTGTCATTCTTTTGAGCAGAGTTAAAAGGCTGATGCAAGCATTGTTCTGTAACGTTAAATCTCTCTTTCAAGGCTTTAGCAGACGTCAAACTGTGCAAACTCCACATCAGACAAACGTATTAAACTTTCCCACATTCTCTTTGTCAACAATGACAATAGCCTAAAGGGCTATTCCTCCTTTTTAAACCCCATTCAGTCATATATTCTTGTAAAGCTGGACAAAAACACTAAAATGCTATCTTTCTTCTCCCGGAATGGTTTGCAAAGTTTTGACATTATCATACTTTTTTTCCTGCATTTTAGCTTACGTCTTAACGTTGAATTGCTGTTCCTTAAAAGCTCTCTCAACTGAATTTCTTCATTATGCTGCTTAGCATCATTGCTAATAGGCAGCTCATGTGCAAACTTTTACCTTGCCCTCTGAAGTTTTTCCCTAGTCAAAGCCTCCTCCCTTTCAGCTAAAGCTTTTTTCCTTTCAAGTTTTTCTGTAGCTCAAGTGTCCTCTTTTTCAAGCTTTCCCTGCTCCAACTGTAGTTTAGTTTCTTCTGATTCTAACCTTATCTACACTATTAACACTGGCGATAGCCAGTGTTAGTAAGGGTCGACCTAGGACCTCTGTGTTAAACTCTCTACTTTGAGAGCTTATAACTCCGTCAAAAGTAAACATATTTAAACCAAATTTGGAATCTAGCCTTGACTAGTAAAGGCCTGTCTGCAGTCCAAAAATTGTGAAATTCGGTCCAGCCAAACCCGAGATGCAGACAAGGGCCAAATAGACAACTTCTTGTTCAGCTTCTTCTTGTTGTTGTTGTTGTTGTTCTGGGGATACTTTCGTCTGTCCTCTCTACAGGTCAAACCATTTGTCCTATAAAACTGGTTCTTAGCTCATTTTACAGGTATTGCTCTGTAGATGTGCCCTTTTCATAAGGCCTTTTCTAATTGGTCAAGTGGTTCAGGGGTTACGGAGCTCTAAACCACCAGATTGATTGTTTTACATTGTTTTAAACATTGTTATTATGCAACAATACCAATTAGCAAACATCAGCTGCGAGACATAGACTGAAGATTAAAGGATTTGTTTCTATTGTTAACATATCAGCCAACAAACAGCCAGCCCCTAATGCGTGTAACAGTGCAGTTGTTAAACTATCAGCTATGACCGCCAACTGCACTGTTTTACAGTTTAGCTGCAATTCTAAAAGTAACACGAATTAATAAACAAAAACGGAACGTTAAATGTTTAGAGTAAGGATCTAAAAGTCAAAACCTAGAAGGAACACGGACAAGCTTTGACAGTTAGGGTCTAGGTGTAAAATTTTGTCAGTAAGAGGCTGGAAAGCATTAGACCCTTACTACCCGGTGGTCAGCAATAAATACATTTTCACGAAAAACTGGAAATCATCCTACAATGACCCATGTGATGATCAAGTGGTAGTATGGTTATACGTTTCCTGCTTTGCTTTACGTTGATAATTATTTTTCAATTTAGTAACATGCCAGCATATTCGTAGCAAACAGCATTATGGTAATCCTCTACCATAAATCTATGAAATATAATAAAAATTCTAAAGCATCAAAAGACAAAATGCCAAACTTCACAAGAAAATTGTGTTATTAAAGTTCCAAAACAATATTTTGAGAACAAAGAAAACCTGCTACAACCGTTCATACACACGTTCAGTTCGAAGAGACTAGAACTAATCTAACCACCGGGTAGTAAGGGTCTAATGCTTTCCAGCCTCTTACTGACAAAATTTTACACCTAGACCCTAACTGTCAAAGCTTGTCCGTGTTCCTTCTAGGTTTTGACTTTTAGATCCTTACTCTAAACATTTAACGTTCCGTTTTTGTTTATTAATATATATTTTGCTTATCGAGTAGCCTGGGAGCATGATTAAACAAAGCAAGCTTCAATAATGCTGGCTGATCAGCTGTACCCAGGAACAATCAGCAAGAGGTTGAGCAGGTTCATTGTTGGCACAGTTGCAAAGAAAAATGGCGAGCGGCCGACAACGAGAACGAAGAGGCGCTCTAACAATTAGAAACAAACACTATTGCTTCAATAATGCTGACTATTAGAGCCGAGTTGAATCAGCTGGAATCAGCTAGACCGACGTATGTTACGCCTGGGAACAACTAGGTTTAATGCTTCTTCCCTTTCTAACTTTTCTTTTTCACTGCTAAGTTTTCTCTCTCTAAGGCCTCTTTTTCCTCTCTGGTCAATTTCTCCCATTCTAAAGTTCCTTCATTAGCTAATTTTTCCTTTTCTATTACAATACACTTTAAATTTGCCCACAAATGTTAAAGAACTTAAGTTTATGAATAAGTAGGTTTATTAATAAGTATAGCGCTGCCCTGTGTGCCACCAGACGCATGATTCAAGTCTCACGTTGAGTTTCTGTGCTTTGTGGTAGCGCTACATGTGTATGACTGCGTGTAGAAGCAGCCCCTAACACACTGTATGACACATTTCCTAACCCTTTCATGCATACTTTATTTTACTTTGCTTTGTAGATCAAACAGTTTGCCATTCGATTCACCCAATTTGATTGACGGCTGGCGAAACAAACAGGAAATGAAACGCCATGAAAGCCGTCATTTGAATTATTTTTATCTAAAATGATGCCTCCTGATGCAACATAAGTCACTTCCTCAATGTTTGTGTGTGGTAGTCGCAACGTTCTACTTACATTTCGTGATCGTTGATATAAAATGCTTCTGACATGGGTGACCAAGGAAAAACAATTTAGAGTGAAAAACAAGCAAGGCGGCACTAATTATTGATTAGAATTAAGTGGCAAGCAGGACCTAAGGAAGGGCATTAATTTTAATAAATAGTTGAAGAAGAAAATCGATAAGAATGTTTTTTTAAACTTTTTTTTTTACTTACAAGTTAATTTCTGTGAGTCTTACACCGTGTGACGTCAACGAATGATATCAGGGGTGGAGTGAGTGGCAATAATACCCCAACGGCCACTGATCAATTGTACTTTGCTGATTTCAAAAGAGAGTGATTATCTGGAAAAATGAAGCATCAGCCCTTTTATGGTTCACCAAATTGAGTATTACAAATGATTTGGAAAACTGGTAAAGAAAACTACAAATACCGGCTCACGATGCGTGGAAGTATGCCTTCATGTGGGTCATGTGACGTCCGGCCCTTGTGAGCCTAAATATTTTTCAACTCTATTCTATACAATACAGAACTCTACCACCACCTCCCCCCCACCCACCCAAAAAAAAATGTGACACCTACGAATTACGTGAAATTGAATCACTTATATGTTAATGGGAGAAGTTGTCCAGAAATTCCTAAAATTGCTGAATTTTGATAATTTGTCCTAAAAAATGTCCTTATTTTTCACATAATGTACTGAAATTCCTGAACTTGATCGAAATTATAAAATTAATCACACTTAATTAAAAGAAATTATTATAAGCCTTCATTTTCGTACTGGCATAACAAATATGGTGATGTACGGTAAAACTTAAGCTCTGCATAAGTTTTCTAAATAATGAAAAATTGGAAAATTAAAAAAAAGGAATTACTCAGTTTGTATGCAAAAGTACTGAGTACCAACTTTCTGTTAAGAAAAAATGGCCTAAATAAAAATGGCATTGTAAAAAAAAACATTTTATGTTCGTTTGATAACCTGTCCAAATAATACCCAAAATTGAAATGTAGTTGTCATTTTTGTTTAATTCGAATAAATGTGCTGAAAGTGTCCTGAAATTTGGTCCAACATGATGTCTTAATTTTTTTTATACCGACTTTTACCATTGTATATGTATGAAGAACTTTACTCCTCATTTTCATTGGCAATACACATTGACACCCCCCCCTCCCCGAGAATTTTATTCTCTCAGATATCTCAGATTTTGTTTTCTTAAAAAAAACTTTACGGTACCGTAAACAGTCCCCGCCCCCTTTAATTACCCCCCCCCCCCCCCCAAGCTCGGCTTGCTTGGGAGGGAGGGAGGGCCATTTTATTGGTTTGGACGGCTGTCAGTCCGCTGTTGGCACGTCTAAAACCAGACGACAAATTAACTTAAGAGGGCGAAACTCGACTATTTATGGTGTTGACGTGAATTGTCTATCTTTCTATTAGCATTGATAGTTTGTCAATATGAAGAGCTACAAGAAGACAAACGAGTATATTAATAGTCAACTGTCAGGTTAGACTAACCAGCCCGTGTTTGAAACTTAGAAGCAGAAAGAAGACGAAAATGGGACGAAGTATTTTGACATGAGAAACTTGCCATTATGACAGGACTAACCCAAACGAGTTCACTTCGCGAATTACCGTAAAGCAATTACGCAAAAAAATTAGGCAAAAAAATTAAGCTTTAATTCAGGAATTTCGGCGAAGCAATGTGGGCGAAATCTAGATTTTATTATGAGCCGGAAATTACCCATAAATCTTTGGTATATAGCGTCCCGCAGGGTCGGAGTCATTTTTTAAAAATGGCGTCAGCATGTTTTATTCGTAACGCTAGATGACGCTCACAGTTTCAAATAAATGGATACTTATGTAATAGGAAATGAACTAGGTAAGTAATTGACTTATATAAATAAATTATTTTGTACAAGTATTATTAATTACCTGGTAAATAACTAAATAATAAGATTCCGTATCGTTATCATCTGTTTCAGTTGTTGCACATCAATTTATCAATAATTTCTCTTAGCATAGTTTTTTTTTCTAAACACCAGTCAAAATTTCACGTTGCACAATAAAAATATGAAAAAAACTTAATATTGAAAATATATTTTCGAATTCTTAAATTTGGTGCACAGACTATCTTGTTGGACAATTTGAAGGACATCAGAACAAACTTGCGAACATTATCGTTTCTCAAAAGGACAAACACACAACAGAACAGACACATAGACAATTAGCAGTTAAGTTGTAATTGCAACAATCATATATTGCAGCTATCATTCACAACTTTTATTATAATAACGAGCCCGTTCAACCTCAGTCCCCGCGCACGTTAACACGAAACTAGACGAGTACATCAATAATACACTCATGTTTTCGTGGTACTCGCATTGGCTTGAGGGGAATGACCTCTGGGTGGAATGAACCGGACAATCGGCTAGCGTGGACACCAGACATACGCCCACGCACACGTGGACAACCGTAATGGTTGGCAATTCTCGTAACGCACGCTTCCTAGGTGAAAAGAGCCAGGTGGGTTAATACGAAGGTTTCTCCGAACTAGATCCACAGGTGGTCAAATTGACACACACCGTACTATTAAATACTATATATTCCCAGACATTTCTCGCATGTTTATTTCGTGGAAAGTAGGCCTCTTTGTTTTTCTGTTTTTGGCTTGAGTTGTTTTAGTGACATGAGATTGTGCTCATCGTGTTTCGTTGAGGAAATGTAAAAACGGGTTGTCCGAGTTGAATGTCCACTTTATTTAAGAACAGGCTCGGCAGGTGGTGGATTCGGGAGAGAGAGAACTAGATGAACAAGTGTAGTGGGGCCGATATGCAGAGGTACTTTAAAAGTCCTTTATTTTTTCCTTTTTCGCTACCTAGTGTTTAATAAATATCAATAAATATATTGTTACACTTTTTTAAAAAGTTGGTTAAAAAGTGCTTAAAATACGTTTAACTAAAACGAAAAATGTTTAGTCAAGAATCCCTTTTAGAAACCAGAAATGGTCCTAAGGTATAAAAAAATGCGTCGGTTTAGCATTTATTATAAAATGTTCACGGTGCGCCCCTTTACACCCTAGCTGTTAGTGCCTGCTCTTCTTCCTCCCCCCCCCCATGCCTAAATTGAACCATTGGGAGAAGGCCCCAAAATTATCATTTCATCGGGCACCAACATTTCTGTCGCGTGACATGTTTGGGGAGTCTATTGTACAGAAATTTTGTTTTGCAGAATCTATTGTACAGCGGAAATTGTTTGTTTGATTGCTAAAGTATCCTATGTTAACCATTCAGTTGACGCAACCGCACTGGCCTACTTACACCCAGCCAATTAAAAAAAATAGAGTTAACTTTAAAAAAAAGGTCAAACTTTGATACCCCGCCAAAAAGAGGCACAATACATTAAGTCTGCTACGGTAAAACGAATCCACCCAAAACCAAAACTGGTAGAAAAACCCGCCAAGTTTCCAAAAACGGTCGGCCTTTGAAGGTAGTGATATCATTCCACCAGGGAAAGGCCGCCAAGGTTAATCCTATTAGCCAAGTTAATCGCACATATTAATAGTTCGAAAGTTAAATGAAAACTAGAAGATTGCTACTAGCGGTAGCAATCTTCAAGTTTTCATTTAACGTCCAAAGTATTATTCGGTGCGATTAACTTGGCTAATAGGATTAACCTTGGCGGCCTTTCCCTGGTGGAATGATATCACTACCTTCAAAGGCCGACCGTTTTTGGAAACTTGGCGGGTTTTTCTACCAGTTTTGGTTTTGGGTGGATATCACAACTTTCATAGGACTGTGAACGTACATAAGATTACACCGTCTGTTTAGAATGCTTCAATCCCATTTGTGCACACACTGACTAACAATCGCTGATTTCGTTCGCTTCGCTTACTCAATCAGCGCATCCCCTTCAGTTGTTTTGTTTATCTCTGCAACTTGCCCTTAATTTTTCAAGATTTCGTTCACATTTAGTCATGCAGAAACCTCCGAAGGTCGGTGTTACTAAAACAGCAAAATGCGAAGCATTTTTTGGGGGGTTATTAACAAAAAAACCCATTAGCTCGTGTATGCTCATATTGTTGCGTAACCATCATCTAACGTGCATCCCTTTATTCTTACGCAATCCACGGCAACGTTAATGTTTCTTTATTTTGTCCTTCGTTACAATTCAGTTTTTAGTTCGTCCAGGCTTTTACAATAAATCTAAGGACCAGTCTTGATTGTTGAAGCCATTGTTGCTTAAAATCTTTGGTTGCAAGTTGGAAAAGAAACGAAATTTAAATTCACCGGTGGCAAATTTCAAAACCCTCCCACGCATTTGTCCTGACCCCTACAACCCCCAAACCAACAAAAGGACCATCCTCAGATCACCAAGCATCCGTGTGCAAAAATTCAGGTACGTAGGCCTTCGCAAGTTTATGGGATTTAACATGGGAAAAATATTATTAGCTGGCTAGCTAGACAGTAACATAAAAACAACGTTATTGACGCATCTTTTTCTCTATGATTGGTGGACACTCATCCTTTAAATTTTAGTTTTTCTTTATCTCTGACCCTTCCCCTTACATTTTCCACAATTTGAAACATTTCTGTCGCATTGGGATTTATCCTCAACATGCCAAAATATGCTTTTAGTTGCTTACACTTAACAGACACATGTCTGCTAGTGAGCCGCCTTTTTATCATTAACAATCAATTTTTAACAATCGGATGTCTACAATGGGATGATCTACTGTTACTTGGCGGCGACACACTAGCGTGTGTCTAGATGAAGGTTGAAAAAGGGGCAGTGGTACCAATTCCTTACCAATAAAGTTAGACTAATGCCACAGGCACATGGGTGCAGTGTCGGACTGGCCAGGTCGGCAAGTCGGCGATCGCCTAGGGCACAAGGTGCCCCGCAGGGACCGTGAGCCTGGGCGCAAGACCTGTTGTTTGGGAAGGAAGTGGAAAAAGGAAATAGGCAGGCCGTACGTGACGCGGGTGTCCCATTCATTCGATCAGACTACAGAGAGCAGCAGACGTGCTTCATGACGCAGCGAACTTCGGTGCTCTCTTCAGTTCTTATTCAGTCAAAAAAAGGGTAAAAAAAAAGTAGCACAGCCAATTAGAATTAAGTGCAAACCTTTTTTTTTTGGCATTGATTTGTTTGGTGTAACGTTAAGGTATTTTAAAATAATACCTTCTATTATATAAATAGGGGAGGGTTTTTTTTCATTACATACAGGGCGTAGCGACTAGGGGAGGGGGGGTCGAATGAGCTCCCTCCCCCAACCCTCCACCACTTTCCGAGAAGACTAGAGTTGGAAATTTCGAGTTGTCGAGTTGCAAAATCGGATAAATTTTCACTGGAAATTCACGTTTCCATGAATACTGGTTAATTATCATCATCATTCGGCCTGCTTGAAAGTAAAGTTTATGATGCGGGTTTTTTTCCTTTAGTTTTCGCAACAATTTTGTGTGGCATATGAGTAAGTTTTCAGCTGCCCCTGATAGCTTCTGGTCGCTTCCCTGCAGTTCTCCTCCTAGCCACGAGACTTTGGAGAAAAGATACTTAATTAGTTATCTTTCTTCTAAGCACAAAACTGGTCCCGAAATTGAGGGCAAAAGCAACGCTTCCATGATGTTTCATTAGAGCTGATGTTTTACTTCCATTTCCTTTCTTTCGTCAAGACCCCACGCTCGTATCCAGCCTACTGTTGGCACTTTTCACTTCTCTAAACAAGACGTTGCCGATTCTTTCCGTAAAATTAAGGAAAATACCTCTTCTGGGCCTGACGAGTTTCCTGCATTTTTTCTTAAGAACTGTGCTCACTCCTTAGCTGAACCCTTTTTTCAAATTGTCTCTATACTTCTATTAACACGTGCTGTTTTCCTTCTGAGTGGAAGATGGCTAATGTAACCCCCATACCTAAAGAAGGTTCGCAACATACTGTCAATAATTACCGCCATGAGTCTATGAAATTGATGAGTTTGTAACTGTACCTGATTCTGTACACTCTATCGTATGATCAAAAACCCCATACTGTACGGATGCGACACCTGTTACCAGATGACTGAAATTACCTTAAAGGAAAACTAAACCCTTCCATCTTAAATTTCACTATTGTTAGTTAAGTACGAAAAAAACAAGATGCAAGTTGCGCGAGGTTTCCAACATTCGTATTAATTACGCAATAGTTAATTTAAAATCTAAGTTTGATGTTTCCACAGCGCGAGACAGCGAAAGCGATTTCCTCGCATGGTACTGACGTCACACTTCATCGCCCTACGTCAAATGGACCTTGGAGGAATGACGTCATCGTAGCATATAGCGAGTGCGCGTCGGGTTGTGATACCGAACCGCTCTGACCATAGCAGCGCGAACCAAAATTCAATCTCTGCGCGATTTATTAAATTAAAATATTTAAGAACGTACCCTACCGTGACTCAATACCCTACAAAGACTCGTGAAAGTTCGTTCAGCTAGGCGGTAATCCACTCCAGGCGAAATGCTGGGCAGATCAGCGATTGGACCGTGTTCACTTGTTGCTTGTGGGGAGGGAGAGGCAGACTAGGGGGCAAGCGCTTCATTTGAAAAGAATCTGCGATGCCGTTCTTTGCTAACAGGAGTGGTGAGGAATGGAATGAGAGCCGAGCGCTCTCTTGCCTGGGCGCATGCGCCAACAGGTGATGAAGTGTGACGTCACGCGAACGAGACTTGGATGTGATGACCGCACGAACGAAGAATTCGTCTGCTAGAATGAAGATTTAGACACATTACTACGTAATAACTATAAAGCCTGAGTGGTTTTCGTACCTCTTACATGTTTTTTAAGTGTCTTAATTAACGATACTGAAATTTAAGATAGGAGGGCTTAGTTTTACTTTAATTCGTCTCGAAACCCGACACCGAAACTCAAAACTCTTGTCGAGCGAGCAACTCCATGACGCAATCACACTTAAGTGCGGAGCTGCTCCCTTCCTTGACTGAAGCTCGCCCTAGTGTCAACACTTGAATATGTATTAAAAATAAAAGATAGGAGCGAGAGTTTAACTTGAACCAGTACCAATTATTGTACCACACGATTATAGAATAGCACCTTTATTGATTGAGTCACTGCCAATAAACTAATTGATTTTAAAATCCTTAAGACTGTGTACATAGCAACACGCAGCACAGGACTAATTAATAGCTGGTAAGGTGCATAACGGAAATAAAAAGTCGTGTGAAGTTAACCTAATTTTGTAACTACGTTATTTTGTCGCAGTAAGTGCGTAAAGGCACGTTTCACCTTAAGGAACTGCTATAGCTCATGTAACAAAATTATAGCTCTCATCTGTTTGTACTCAAGGGATAAAAACAGTATTGTTTTTGCAGTGGTACCTCTAATTACTTTCGTCAGCAACAGGTGAACCACACAGCGGAAAACAAGTTGAAAGGGTCGGGGGGGGGGGGGGTATGTATCAGTAGCAAGTGTAAACTTGGCGTTGGTGGCCTGTTTAGATATTTTCCTACGTTCTCTTCTATTGTACAAACTGTATTTCAAATTAAATTTGTTCACCTTAGTTAAATTTATGAAGGGAATTCCATAATAGTGCTGGCCTTGACGTTAGCATGGCCAGCACAGGCAGCATCATGTAGCACAGAACTAACTAATAGCTGGAGACGTACAGAAAGGAAACAAAAAGCAGTGTGAAGTTAAATTCATTTTTCATCTAGGTTATTTTCTGCCATAGTAAGTATGTAAAGGCACGTTTCGCCTTGACAAAACGTTATAGTTGGTTTACTCGTTATGGTCATCGAGAACCAATAGTTGACTGAAGAAGTTGGTCTGATCGGTGACTAGCATGGAGCCCTTGACAAAGTTGCTGCCCATTCAGTACTGTCCAGTGCAATGTGATAGACTATCGGTGGTTACGGCATAAACTCTGACCTATTCTGGACGCTGCTATCTCTGCCCCTAATGGTGATCGGATGTTTCCAGTTCAATCTCTGAGGTTGTCCCTCTCCTTACCAAACGCCGTTAAAACCGTGGGAAACCCACGGAAAAAAAACTCAAGTAAAATAGAATGTGGAAAATAAAATCGTGAGGCAAAAATCGAGCGTAAACTGCAGACCAAGGAAATAAACGCCACGGAAAAATAAGCGTGAGGAAAAAAAAGAAGCAGGAAAAAGCCATAGAAAAAAAAAACATACCAAAATAATGTTATTCAAGCTGACCCACCCTAACATGTAATAACTACAACAACAAAAATAAAAACAACCAACAAATGTTTTGTACTTTTATTCACTTTTGGACTTTTTTTGGCGGCTTTTTTGTACGAAATTTTTTATCCTTAGTCGTTAGGGACCGGCCATTATTTATCGCTGGAGGGGGAGGGGGGGGGGGGGGAGGAAGGCCAGAGGAAATTGGAGGGACATGAAGTTTTTGGACCCTCTCAAGGTATGGGTCGTAAATTTTCACGTCCCATCAAGAGGGGGGAGTCAAAAACACACTGACCAACTGAGAAAAAACGTCAGTTTTGAACCTAAAAATGACACTTCAGCAGTCAAAATTTCTAAAAACACCTTAGCTTCTGGGGAAGCAGTGGTGACTACAGGGGGGGGGGGGGCAATTCAGG
>JAHWFP010201777.1:0-31455 GCA_023313725.1 Lithobius niger | reverse complement strand
CCCCCCCCCCCCCCCCCCCCCCCCCCCCCCCCCCCCCCCCCCCCCGTAAAAATATCGATATATTTATTATGAACAACAGCACACCACCAATCACCATAACACAATATGACCCGTCAACAGTCAACGCCACAAATAAATCCAGAAAAAAATAATAACTTTAGTTTATAATTTTATGCACGGATGATTATTGATTGAAAACGACACAGAACAGTTGATGCTGTTGCTTCACCTGGCTATTAGGGATCGCTCAATATTTATCGCCAGAGAAGGAAATTAGGGAGGGGGGGGGGGGTTTATCACACGACGTTTTTGGACCCTCTTGAGAGGGGTGTCATAAATTTTTCAGGTCCCGGCAAGAGGGGGGGACATCAAAAGCACACTGTCCAACTGGAAGAAAAAGGCATTTTTGGATCTCAAAAATGCACTTTCAGCAGTAAAAATTCCTAAAAACGCCTCAGCTTCTGGGGGTGGGGGGGGGAGGGGCAAGCTGATGATGACCCCATGATGACACTTTGTTTCAAGATTTTGAGACTGTTAGTACCATTTCTGCAGGTATAGTTTTTACAATTAACTTTGCAGAAGAGCCTTGGCACCTGGTTTCTTGGCTTCTTCGATCTTTCAGGTCCTAATTATGTTACGGATGTGGGTATGCAAGTAAACAGTATGTTCATCATACTTATTGTGTATGAAATTTTGACAAACGATGGGTGTAAGGAACATTTTACAGAACATTTTTAATCCAACAAGTCTTTTCGGTAAAACGAGACACGTTTCCTTCATCTAATGGTAACTGTCGGTGTGGAGAGCTACTTACTTATTTTTGCTGCAGCACTAATCTTTGCTACAGGAATCATCTGCAGACAGTCTCAATGGGTATACGAAAAGCGAATTTTTGTTTGAGGGGAGGCGTTATAATATTTTTGGACTTTTTCAGGGTCTCGAAGGGAGGGTCATCGAAAATTTGGTGGTCACGTCTTCAGTTTCTCCCTCCTCCCCCCGGCCATAAATAATGACCGGTCCCTTATCACGGGATAGAAATAAATCGTATGAAAATAACATGGCCCGAAAATGTGTGTGTGTCTGGGGGGGGGGGGGGTTACAACCCAACCACTAGTCCAAGTCGAAAATATGGAAGTACCATTTTTAAACCGGTGGTTATTTGATATTATGGGGTAACTCCTCACTGGACCAGGGGGGGATAGCCCCTCCCCGCCCCCGACCCCATGATGTGAGTGTTTACAATGTTTTCAAACTATTAGTACCATTACTGCATTCATAGTTTTTACAAAGAACTTTGTTCAAAAGCCTTGGCACCTGGTTTCTAGGATTCTTCTGTCTTTTAGTTGCTGACTATGTTACGGATATGGACTTATGAGCAAACAGGATGTTCATCGTACTTATTGCATGAATCTTGCCAAAATATGGGTGTAAGTAACATTTTGTAGTACATTTTTAACCCAACGTGTCTTTTCGTTAAACCGAGACACGTTCCTTACAACCAGTGGTAATGGTGTGGAGAGCTACTTACTTAATTTGGCTACAGTACTAATCTTGGCTGCAGACAGTCTCAATAGGTTTACGAACAAACGCATATTTTTTTGGGGGGGGTTACATTATTTTTGGACTTAGAGGGGGGTGGTTAAGATTTTTTCAGGGTCTGGAATGAAGGGTCATCGAAAATTTGGCGGGTCACTTTTCATTTCCCCCCGCCCCCCCCCCCCCCCCGGCTATAAATAATGACCGGTTCCTTAGTGGAATTCCATGTTTCGTTTGCTCGGAGATGGCTAGATCGTCACTCGCGAACTCGAAAATTGCGTCCTCCTAAATTTTAAGCAACCTACGGTCTATTGTAAATAACATTATCAAATTATGGACAGTCTGTCATTTCAGAGCAAGGCGAGTGACGAGCAACCATGGGCGAATTTCGAACAACTCGCCTCTGAACCGGTCAATTCGCAATGCATGGTGTTGCATTGGGATTTTCCAGCAGCACCGTCAAGAGCGGCAATTTTAGAAGCAAAACCAACGCATGTGAATTTTTCACGTAGTTGCCAAGTTTGCTACTACGCTGTATATTTGCTTTCCTGACTATGCGTTTGTTATATGCAGTCTAACACGGAAAACTGTTACAAGGTTATTTTCCCGTGGGGACACAACAACAAAAAGCAGAGAATATGAAATTTGAACCAAGCAAAATCTACCGCAGCAATGAAATGGGGCCCCAAAAATTAAATCTTAGCCGTTTATACGGTAGTTTATTTGTGAGCTGCCAGGCGATTTTGAAATTTTCTTTTATCAAGATTTTGGCAAAAGACAAAAAAAATATTATACTTTTTCACAAATAAAGTAAAAGCCTGCGAAGTGAAGACACAACTATTTTTCAATTTTTTTTTTGTATCTTGTAGGAAATTTCGTCACAGTTTTAAGTACAATTAAAACAAACCTCTGGTTACAGCTGACGGTTAACAGGGCACAACAATGAACATTTAGAACATGCATCGGCCATTTCATTTTACGGTTTATGTGGCTACAGTTATGTACAGTTATGTAGATAGAGTGGTTACGTTTATTTCAATTTCGCCGCCCCCCCCCCCCCGATCCTCGTGCAACGTTGTTTTGTTTTCTCTCATACTAACAAACTTTCCCCTTGAAACTGAGGCTTGAGTCGAGATTAGGTAATGTCCCATTTGATATAGGCGGTTTAACACACCATTGCCGGTTTAAAACCGTTGTCATCTCTGGCAATACGGAACTGTAGGGGCCACGGTAAATAATTATTCTAAAGCTTCCCCAATCAAACATGCCAGAAAATACGAGCAGGAAAAAACTCTGGCATGCGGCGAGCAAGCTCCCCCTACTTCCCCCCCCCCCCCCAAAAAAAAAAGGACCCAAGAGATGCAAATATCAAACTTCAGTGTAGGTATACCCATTTCTTGGCCGCAGTAAGGAAACACAGCGGGAAAGTATCCGTTCTAGCCACACTACCAACTTTATACAAACTCGAAAGAGAAAAAAAAAGAGCGACGGATGGACGCGTGGGGGGGGGGGGGGGGGGGGGGGTGCTCCTGTATAACAAGGTGTTGATTTTTTACTTGCTTTAAAAAAGAATAACCTATTTATTTTCTCCTAAATCAGCAAGATAGATAATCCCACGTTTTCGTTTTACATTATTGGCTGGTGCAGACAGGCAACAGTCACTGTCTAATGGCTGAAAGGTCAATTGCAGGTGGTTCACTTTAATCGTTCGATATTCTTCCCAGTCGTGTTTGATTTTGTTTCCTTGTTTGTTACACAGGATAACAAGACGCATTTATCAGAGACCTAGCGTTGCTGAATCAGACTTTACAATCATGAGCAAACAAATTCTAAAAACCAGCAATCAATGCGCAGGGCCGTAGCCAGAATTTATTTTTTTACCCACAGCGGAAACCAACTTTGCCAAGTGTTCTAGTGTTTTCAGAGAGCAATAATCAGAGTATAGATACAGCCTTCCCTTAACTAGTTCTTGTTGTTATCTAACTTTTTACCCACAGCGGTCACTGTAAATGCTGTGACCTGGCTACGGCCCTGTCAATGCGCGTAGGCATGCTTTCTTGAAGGAAAGGTGATGACGTGCTAGTATGAGCTTAAGTCGTTTCCAATTCTCTATTCAGATCTCCCCACTAATCCCCCCTCTTGCCCTCTCCTACCTCCCCCCCCCCAAAAAAAAAAGGTCGACTCCTGCTCAGTGGGCAAAATAACGTCATGTCGTATGAGGTAAAGTATATCTGATTCACAAAACCAAGAATTTTCTCTACTCCCCTGCCCACAACGTCATTCTCACAGGCATGTAATTTTTTTTTCGTTTTAAACTTGATAAGCTTACAGCCTTTATACGCGGCCCCATCTTTCCAATATTATTATCGAATCTAAGTTTAAAAAATCCAAAGGAAAAACTCCAGTGGAAATAAAATCTATAAAAAAAAATCCAAGGAAAGAAAACCATGTAATAAAAATACAATGCCATTGTTTTTTCACATTGTGTTAAAGTGAGGTTATTTTGTAGTTCGTGCTACGAAACTCATTCAAAGCTGCCCATCAAGACAAAACTGAGTATTTACGCGCAAATGCAACGAAAACTTAAAAACCCAGCTGTGTGAGCAATACGCCGAGGGCAATCGTGAATTAATGATTTTTTGCGAGCAGTTGCGAACACCATCCGATTACGGTGGGGCATTTGTATATACATTTTAACAAACGAACTCTGAACTAGGTTTGGTGTTAGTGGAACACCCCCCCCCCTTCCATTTTAATGCAGTGACCATCAACTTACGTTGGTTGATATTTTATGCTTTGTAAAATTTTACTTAGTGATATTGCAAAACAATTGGCTATCTCCCCTCCCCTTCGTCTTGTAATGCCATTGGGGACCTTTGTGACCCTGGCAGGTCTAACCTTAGTGGTAAGGCAGTCGTGACCCTATTCTGCCTTCCTACGACCATGCTATTTTTAAAAAAGTGTTTAATTTTAACTTATACACGTTTTTTGCAGTTTAGTATTTTGGGCGCCACATTTTCTTTCCCATCATTTGTATACTTCGGGTGACTAGTCACGCAGACCAGGCAGGCCCTTGGTAAAACGACGCTGGACCGATTCGACCAAGTCGAGGTCTTTTAACAGGAAAGGGTCAACAAAGGCTAGTCCAGTCAACAAAGGCTCAAATTTGGCAAATGGTGGAATAAAATCCCAAAGTCTTGAACCTTTGCAAGGTTGTTCGGGGAGGTCTAGTAATGACTATATCAAAAGTCCTGATGATTTGGAGGTGAGTTGGCTTCGCTAGACTAGACCATAAAATACCCCAAAGTAGGTCACTTTTTATTCGTTTTCCAATAATATCTCGGAATCTGTGGTTACTACCAGAAAACTGCTCCCACAAAAGTTAAAAAGGATAAAATTTGCCACAAACTTGATTCTATACATTTTTTCTCTAGCACTAGTAGTTTACGAGATATTAGAATTCTAAATTTGAGAAATCTCAGTGATTGGCAGAAATCTACTATATGGGGTGCACATAGATTAGGTGGACCGACCCTAACCGTATTTAAGTTACTGTATCAACCTTATAACATCAAACATTTATTTACCACTATACATATTTATTTGTTACATCAGGTTACTACATATAACATCGAATCGTAACTTCAAATACATATTTAATAACATCTAATCAAGTCGACGTAAACGTCCTCCTGAAGGTTATCATATTGAACAGTTGGTGTCAAGCTATTCAAATAGTCACCGTGGCAGTTGTGGCAGATAGCAGTACAACTCACGCTTATTTCCCTGCACCTACACTTGTTTCCACAACCATGTGCTAAACATGATGTTGAGGACAGCTTCAGGGGCAACAGCATCTTTGGTCGCAGTGACATTCTGACTACACTCCCAACCCCAATTGCAGCTGGTAGCTCATTTCCGATCTAGATCGGCATGGTACCTATGCAAGTTGAGGGACGTTTAGTAGGAGAAACTGTCTACTGACTCAAGAAAAATCTGTGTCCTCCCTCCGGTACATCAGTTCCAATCTAATGAACATAACGCCAGGCTGATCAGGATGCCTACCTCCAAACTAAATGGCAGAGGAGTACAATACCTTCAAAGACCTAATGATGCTGACAATCAAATTGTCAGGAGCGTCATCACCAAAGCGAGTGACAGTGACAATGTAGCCATTGTTGGGGAAGATATCTATCTATATTTCTTCTTACAGCTTGAACAGCTACACACCGAAATATATTCTTCTATAAGCCCGGTAATAGAAAGGTAGGAACACAGGTATTATCTTCAACCCAATAACGACAGAAGGGCCTCAAGATCTCATACTATTTGCTCATGCATTCACAGGGTGCAACAAGACATAAGCTTTCTTCATGAAGGAGAAAGAAGTTGGTTACAAACTGTTGTTACAACGTGAGGCATTGCGTTCAGTAGCAGATGTGTTCAACCACTCAACTTACAAGCATTACACGTATCGGAGGTAGATCACAGTTTTTCTCGACTCTGTATAGAGCTACTACTACAACATCCCTCAACTTGCATAGGTACCGTGACTTCACAAAGTCTGCCACCAACATGAAGTCGGAGCTACTATTCCTCCCTTCCTCAGAAGGTGCAGATTTGCATTGCTTATTTCGTCTTTTCCTCCAACTGCTACTATGGATGGGTAATGAGTTACCAGCTAGCTGCAGTTTGGGATTGGGAGCCTAGCAGAATGGCAATCTTGTACCTACTGCAATCAAAGATGCTGTAGCCCCTGAGGTTGTATCAACCTCATATTTTGTAGATACACCACATGTTGTGGAGACAAGTGTCGGTTTAAGAAAATAAGCATGAGTTGCACTGCTATCTGCCACAACTGCCATGATGACTGAATAGCCTGACACCAACTGTTGAGGACCATAACCTTCAGGAGGAGGACGTTGACCACGACTTGATTTGATGTTACGATGCGATGTAATATATAGTAACCTGGTGTAGTAACTGAATATGTAGTAAATAAATATGTATAGTAGTAAATAAGTGTTTGGTGTTATATGATCGTGTACTAACTTAAATGAGGTTACGGTGTGTTCACCTGATCTATGTACACCACGTATAGTAGATGTCTGTCTATTTCGAAGATTTCTCAAGTTTCGTATTCGAATATCTAATCAACTAATTATTGTGAATAGGTGTTTTACCTTGGTAATTTGTCCACTAAGGTCTGGGCATTCAAAGTAGTTGTGCGACCACTACTCAAATGTGTAACTTCGGTGTAGTTCCCTTTCCTGTTAAAAGACATCGACTTGATCAAATGGGTCCAGCGTCGTTTTACCAAGGGCCTGCCTGGTCTGCGTGACTAGTCACCCGAAGTATACAATTGATGGGAAAGAAAACGTGGCGCCCTTCCCTCCCCCCAAAATACTAAACTGCAAAAACCAAAATTGAAAAGCGTGTATAAGTTAAAATTAATCACTTGTTTAAAAATAGCATGGTCATAGGAAGGCAGAGTAGGGTCACGACTGCCTTACCACCAAGGTTAGACCTGCCAGGATCACAAAGGTCCCCAATGGCCTTATAAGACGCATAGGAAGGGGAGGGAAGATGGCCAATTGTTTTGCAATAGCACTAAGTAAAATTTTACAAAGCATAAAATATCAACCAACGTAAGTTGATGGCCACTGCATTAAAATGGAAGGGGTGTTGGTGTTCCACTAACACCAAATCTACTTCAGAGTTCGTTTGTTAAAATGTATATGCAAATGCCTCACCGTAATCGGATGGTGTCCGCAACTACTCGCAAAAACACATTAATTTCCGACTGCCCTCGGCGTATTGCTCACACAGCTAGACTAAGTTTTCGTTGCATTTGCTCGTAAATGCTTAGTTTTGTCTTGATGAGCAGCTTTGAATGAGTTTGAACAAAGAAGAGCATGGCACAGACAACGTGGTAGCCGAAAATGGCATGCTAATTGGATAAACGGGATGCGTGTTATTACAACTTCAATGTAGTCCCCACGCCCACACGAGTCTTTTCTGCACGGTACAGGAAATTGTATGGTGCACCCATCAAAGGTCCTACAGCACTGAGAATACATACCTGACAAATAGAACCAAGGTTTGTTCCTAAGATGGAGGCCACTGCATGAGCTTACAGTGGGACACCTGCCCCCTCCCCCCATACAAAGTTTATCTATCTTCCTTAAACTAAACAGAAAAAAAAACTCCCCTGGGCTGGGAACGTTCAAGCAATACGTCTCAAGTAAGTAATACTTCTCAAGAAATAAGCTATTTTAATCATCCCCCCCCCCCCCCCCACCCTTCGTCATTAATCATCAATTGACGAACAGGCATAGGTGATAGTCCCTGCTCTCTTTAATTTACGGGAGGTGTCAGGAATCAACTGCCAACCAAGTGGTATTAGTCATGTTTATTGTTGGGAAGAGAAATAAATTTGGTAACTAGGGGGTTGAGAGGGGCAGGGTGCACTATGTAAAGTCATGCATTTCCTCCCCCCCCCCCCTCCCCCGATCTTAGGGACAAACATTCGTCCTATGTGTCAGGTGTGCAATCTAAGTGCTGTAGATCCTTTGGTGATTGCACCCGCACCGGACAATTTCCCACACCATGCAGGTAAGCTGTCATGGGGAAAACTAGAAAACGCACAACCGCTTCATTTTTATTGAATGATTATTTTCGTCATTTGCATACTGTATAATTATTATGGCTATAAAAAAATAAAACGTTTGAAGGTCAATATCGAAGAAAAAATTATGCCTCGGCTTCTTTTTTTTTGGGGGGGGGGGGCGTTTGACCTCCCTGCTCCCCCTCCCTCGTTATTTAGGTCATTGCTCGACAGGCAAAATAACCCAATGATATAACCCTTCACACCATTATACATTCAATTACGATACTTCAAAACTAGTTTAACGAAAGTGCAGCTTTATTAATAAGCTCTTGAGTGTCTCATCAAAGTAAAATATGCTATGCAACATCATTATTATGTGCTTCACAACTAGTGGTTTATAAAAATAACGTTTAAAAGAGACTTCTTTTAAATAGGTTAGAATGTAGCATCACAAAATATGCATTTTAAGGTTTTCCCACAATTGTGTACTGAAATATGTATTGTCTCACATTCGTTAAACACGAAATTCGTACTACAATTTTAATTCTAAGGATTGATTGCCAGAAGGAATCCATCTTACACTTTAACAAGCTTCATTTATAAGAAGGTGCAGTCTCACACACTAAATATTTTATAGGATTCGTGTAACAAAGACATAACGATACTTCTTCCCCCCTTGTGTCATAATGCTACAGAAATTCTGCCAGAATATGTGAAATGAATAAGTAAGTACTCTAAAGAAGCTGATTCGGCAGTGATGTACCATAAAATGCTTCAGTTCCTCGGAATGCTCTAGGGAAGCTCTTCCCCAGACCCCGAGCTGGATTTATTTGTCCCCCTCCACAATTTTTCTTGTCTGTGCTACTGGACAGAGTAACGGAGGCACTTTCTCATTACCGAACACTTTTTAGACTGGCATGGTTTCTATTACTCATATTTTAAACAATTTTTAGCACTAATAACTAGTGACGCTAAATTTGAAAGATATATGAATGTGTAAAGGATTTTGAAGCTGGAGCCTTCCTCCCCCCCTCCCCCCTCTGCTTCGGAGTAGAAGTACCCTAAATATGCACTCTTGTACTGTGTCATGTAAATGCGACGAATAAAAATGTTCTAGCAATTAACCTATAGCATAAATAGAAGAAAAAAAAACACGAAAAGTTACAGGATTTTTTTTTTTTATAAAACATACGAATTTTTTTTAATGTCATTCATTGTTTTGCCAAAAAGGGGATCTGCTGAAGCTTAGTATTTGAAGTAGCACACACCTTACAAAATCAGCTAGAGTAGAATTCGACCGTAGATAATAAACGGCTTCTCAATAAAAATGCTGCAGCATACAATTCACACTTCAAGGGTTTTACACCATTATCCATTCGACTATATTGCTACACACTTTTACAACGAAATTGTAGCTTTTTTAAAATTTTCACTTAAGTGTCCATTAAAAAAACGTTGACTATGCATTGTAATATTTCTTACTTCAAAAACGGATACTATTAAAAATATTTGGCATTTAAAATTTGTGTATTTCTTTTAATTATGTATGAAATGATGCACCACTAAGGTTGCATTTCCAGGTTTTCACACCGTTTTGTATTTGAGTATACATCATCTGATATTCACGTTAAATAAGAAAATTTCGACCTACAAATTTGATTAAGGAACGATCGGTAGAAAAAAAAAAATCCATTTACGCTACAACAAGCTTCTTTCACCAGAAGTTGCAGTACCTCATACTATGTATTTAATAGGCTTATTGTCACAAAAACATTAAGGCACTTCTTGCTCCCATGTTTGCACAAAACGCAACTGAACACGAACTTCAGTGTAAAGGCTTTACTACAATTTCCACAATTTCCACAATTTCCACTACTGTGTCGCAGAATGTAGAAAATGCAGCAAAAAATCTCACAAATCGTAATACGACGTTTCACACTTTAGATATAATCAGCTATCTGTCTTTCGACTTAAAATGTGCAACAGATAATCGTAGATATTCCTTACCACAAATTTTACTGTTTAGGGCTTATCTCCAGTATGAACACGGACCACCAACAAAATAATTGCACCAAGTGAGCAAACATTTTTTGCCATATTATCAAACTACTTTCTTGTTGTTTGTAAAGTTGAATTTCCTCATCTGTCCCTTTCTGGCAGTTGACTTGGAAGATTTCACTTTTTTAGTTGAAGCACGAGTGGCACATTACATAACACATGTCATGGCGTTCTTTGTAACCAAACTGCTTTGTGATTGGTTAAAAATAATATCGAAAAGAGTTTAGAATATAGCTTAATAAATTTTATTCATCTGAGAATTCCAAACAATACTTTAAATAAGAATTTATGAATAACATTGAGAGCCCACAAACAAGCTGTAAATGATACTGAAGTTTTAAAAAGCACAAATTACTAACGCCATCTAGTTTCTAAATTTGAAAGTTTTTGTGGTTAGTTCCAAGGGTGGTCGAGGCGAGTCTTATCCTATCGAGGTGAGATTAATCCTATATTTGCCAACTTAATCGCACCTACTAATACTTTGGACGTTAAATGAAAACTTGAAGTTTGCTACCTCTGGGAGTGATGTTATAGTTTTCATTTAACTTTCCAACTATTAGTATACCACACGCCATGGCTGTTTGCTGTGACGTGCATATCACGTGACTGGGCTAGTCCAATCGGACGGCCAAACAGCCGTTGTTCTCGTTCGTCATTGGCTAACTCATGATGACGTCACGGCAAACAGCCAATGTGCATGGTTTAGGTGCGATTAACTTGGCTAATAGGATTAACCTTGGCGGGTTTCCCTGGTTGAATGATGTCACTACTTTCAAAGGCCGACCATTTTTTTTAAACTTGGTGGATTCTCTTATACTAGTTTTGGGTTTGGATGGATTTAAAGGAAAAATAGGAGTGGCTAATTCATAACTGAGCTTGCTTTTATTTTTATGGGTTGTTTTTAGTCTTTTGCACAACCGTCCGCCCGTCCCTCCGTCGCTTTTTTCAACTTCGCAATGGTACCAGATATTGACGACCATTGTTTACAACGTTACATTCAGTGTGAGAAGTTAGTTAAATAACATGGCAAATTAAAATATCGTAACTTCCTTATAGCTAACTAGAGCAAGCCCGTGCTACGCACGGGGCCAGTCATGAATTAAGTTTACAGTCCCACTCCCCCCCTCCTCCCGGTCCCACTCCCTCTCCCCACTCCCCACTCCCAACCGCCTCACTCCCACTCCCCACTCCCCACTCGCACTCCCAACTCCCCACTCCCCACTCGCACTCCCAACTCCCCACTCCCAACTCCCACTCCCAGTTTCGCACTGGCTGATAAAGGGTGATTTTTGTTGACCTCAGTCACTGAATCTGCGCATCCAGTGGCTGAAATCACAGGATGCACCGTTTAAAGAATGTGAGCGCTGAACCATCATCTTTGCATGAAACAATTTTTCTGTGGGAAGTCAATAAATAAGCTTTCGTAGAACAAAAATTGAAACCTTTAGCACGGCTGCTTTGGCATTTTCCTTTTCTGGGAGAGGAAAGAAGTAAATCGCCGGCCTATGGCAGCCTAACAATGGCTCATTATTGTTTTGTTTTTACTCACAGAGCTTTGATTGTAAACGACTACTTTGCAAGATAGCAATGATCAGCCTCGTGCTCAGCAGTGATTGTTGTTGTCCACTTTGAAACAATTCAGCTTAGCTCTGAAAGCCTTCATCTGCGAATTCAGTAAGCCATTGCATCGTTTCCAGCTGCCAATTTTGAGGCCAACAGGCCTCGAAATTAACAACGTAGTTTAGTTTGATTTAAAACTATACGCATTTAGCTGAAACATGGATTCTTTCATTTTACCCATCAACAATCATTGGTTTGGACGATAGTTTTCAATTCTTAGCACGTGCACCAGGAATTGTTGTTGCCGGATGTAGTTGGTGTCAATGGTGTACCATGTCTGTTGGCGGTAGCTGATAGGGCCCCGCATTGCCTCCATTGTGGAATGCGGGGTCACGTTCACAAGGTCTGCTCCAATGTGTATTGTTCGTTGTGCAACGCCGCGTTCCCGAGCAGCTCCCCGTGCGTGCACGTCAAGAGGCGGGCGGAACGCGCCTGGTCGGCGGCCGCTGCAGAGGGTGCTACGCAGTGTGGAGGTTGGAGTAAAGACGTTGTGGTGTCTGTAGAGGTGTTGAGTTGGTAGAGGCGGGAAAAGATGCTCCTCCTCCTCCCCCAATGTCATAGCCAGCGGATGGCGAATGGTCCCAGCAGAAGCGCCCCCGCCCAGCAGCCTCACCCCCTTCTGTGAAAGTGGAAGTTGTTTGTGGTGTTGAGTCTGACCTCGTTCGGGGTAATATGTGTGTTGATGAGTCGTCCGGTGGCATTTGTGCAAGTGGAGAGCCGAGTGAGTGTGTGGTGGACGGGCCCTCTTCGTGCCTAGACCTGTCAGTGCCGATGAGTGAGGGTGGTGAGCACCACTGGAGTTGGGGCAGTCGGAGGTGTGACATGAGAGGTAGGGTGTTTGACTCATCCCTGGACGAGCTGGGCCTCGAGGTAATTCAAAACGTCAGTGTTGATGGCTTGTCAGTTGAGTTCTCCCAGGAGTCTTGTGGGAGTGTGAGTGTGGACAGTAGCGCAAGTCAAGGCAGAGCCAATAACAGCGGTGGTGGTGGTGGCAGAGCCGATGGTGGAGACGTAGTAGTGACATGATTGGGGCTTTGTGTGTCTTTGTGGTCTTGCGTAATGATACGTAGAGGCATATTTTGTAAGCTCATTCGTCTTTTGCACATGGAACACCAAGGGGGTGCACATTTGCACAATAAGTTGCACGAGGTGGAGGATTTGTGTTACAGGACGAGTGTTTTAGGCTTGTTGGAGGTGCGTCTTCCCCCTGGTGTTCTACTTTCTTGTGTTGGGTATAGTACATTGTCGGGAGGGCCACGCTCACATGTTCGGGTGTTGGTAAGCGCTTCCTTGCCATGTGTTGCGGTTGAGACCCAGGGTTGTCCGGGAATCGACCTGTTTGTTGTGCTAGTCTGGAAGAATGACGGGTGGCTAACGTGTGTTGCTGTTCATGTAATGGGGCACGTGCGCAGATCAGACTGAGTGGGGTGGGTGAAATCGCTCCCGCAGTCATTGGTCATTGGGGGTGATTTCAATGCACACCACTGGAGTTGGGGCAGTCAGAGGTGCGACACGAGAGGTAGGGTGTTTGACTCATCCCTGGATGAGCTGGGCCTCGAGGTAATTCAAAACGGGTCGCCAACATTCGTGAGGAGATACAGGAATGTCTTCCAGGAGTCTGTTATCGACTTGTTTATGTGCTCAGCTGGTATCTCAACTGAGTTCTCTTTTGAGGTCTCCGACGACCTACGGGGCAGCAACCACGTCCCTGTGGCTCTGACTCAGGGAAGGGGGAGGGGAGACCGTAGCTTTTGGCAGGATAGGAATTCCTGCTGTAGGAACTGTCCAGTGTACCTTGGTGGCAGGGCGGGTGTTGGCCCCAAGGTGGGACCCGTCCGGGTTGGTGGACGCGGGCTTGCACGGTTGCTGTGCGGGATAGACGTGCAGTGTGGCAACGTTACTGCAGAAGGCCATCGGACTTCTCCTGGTTCTTCTTCTGCGGTGTTTCCGATGAGTCCCAGTTTATTCTCTGCAGGGAGAAGTTGCAGTACGGTAGGCGGCTGTGTGAGAGTATCTCCCATAGTAGCCACCCAGCCAAGGTGTGGGGGTTGCTGCGACCTCCGGATAAAAAAGTCACGGTCTCCTGGGTTTTCGACTTTGTTGGTGTGGTCCTGCGGGGGACTCCGATGGCTGAGGAATTCAATCGTAATTTTTCAGCGGTCTACGGGTCTCCTTTGGGCCCCCGTCCTGATCTTCTGCCGGCTTCTGGGGTGGGTGATGTGGGTGTCCCTCCCATTGATTGCGCACTAATGGGCTCGGAGCTGGCTGCGGCCCTTGCGTCCTGCAAGATCGGGGGTGCCCCAGGGATTGACAGGGTGTCATATCGGCAACTGGTGCACATGGGTCCCGAGGCCCGCCAAGATCTGCTGGCGTTCCTGCAGTCACGATACGACGGGGCGCCGGTGCCGAGTGCCTGGCTGTTTTTCATTTTAACGCCTGTACTGGGCAGAGGGAAGGCCCGGTCCTCTATTATTAGTTACTGGCCCATAGTCCTGCTGTCATGCGTTCGTAAAGTTTACGAGCGCATGTTGGCTAGACGGTTGGAATCGCAATTGGAGGGTGGGAATTGGCTTTTTGACAGGCAGTATGGTTTTCGCAAACACAGGAGCGCTCAGGATGCCGTCTTGCTCCTGGAGTCCAGCATCTGGGAGGCCTGGGTGAGAGGGAATGCCGCCATGGCGGTGTTCTCAGACATCAAAGCCGCGTATGATACGGTTGATCTGGACTGGGTCGAGGCATCTCTTAGGCGCATGGGGACCAGTGGGAAGCTTGAGCGTGCTATCCTTGGTCTCCTGCGCAATAGGAGGTACGGTACCAGAGTGGATGGTCACTGGTCGAGAATCAGGGAAACGGACCGTGGCCCTTTTCGCAGTGGCAATTAATGAGGTCTTGGTGGAGCTTGCCCTCAGCTCCAATGTGGTGGCCTATGCCGATGACGTCGCGGTTTGGGTGATGGGGAAGGATCTGTCCTCCCTCCTGGCGGCGTTGGAGGCCATTGTGGCCAGAGGTCAGGCCCTCTTGGCCGACAGAGGGCTGTCGCTGTCGCAGAACAAGACTGAGGTCGTGGTTTTTTCTAGGGCCCCTTATGTACCGGTGATGCTGAGGGTGGGGTCGGTATGTGTGACTTCGTCCCAGTCTGTCCGGTACCTGGGTGTTCGTTTGGACTGCCAATTGTCGTGGGTGGAGGAGGTCATCGCTGTCCGGGAGAAGCTGGACTCGCGGCATAGGACACTTCGGGCGCTCTCCTCCAGTCGGCTGCTCGCTAGGAGGGCGGTCTTGTCTACCTTTTACAGAGTTTATGTGATGTCTGCTGCTGATTTCCACCTGCCGTTCCTGGCCACGTCGAAGAGTGCTACGGATCGGGTGTAGGAGGCTGTGAATACTTGCCTCCGGACTGTGACCGGCTGCTTGCCTTCCACTACGGTCCTGGATTTGCTGGTCGAGGCCGGGGAGCAGCCGGTGCATATTAGGGCGAGAGAGCTTCTGGCGTCTCTGTGCCTCCGAGCGGTGGCGAGGGGTGGCACAGACCCCATTGCCAGTATCTTAATGGATGGATTATGGCTTGTTGAGCCCTCTCACAAGGAAGCATTTAGGCTCTCTCGGCCTGGGAGCTATGTTGCTCGGCAGAGAGGTTCTAAAGCGCTTCCGCCTGCCAGTTCTGGTGCGCTTGGTGCGTCCTTGGGCTTGGTGTGGTGAACTGGCAGAAGTATGTAGTTTGGAGGGTACAGACATTGAGCGGGAGGTTCGCATCTTCTGTGATGCTTCCGTTTGCCGGAAAACCTGGTCTGGTGGCATCGGCGTGTTTGTGCAGGACTTCAAGATCTGCTACCCACGTCAGCTCCAGTCTGTACCCTCGAGCTTCGTTGGGGAACTGGTGGCACTCTCTGTGGCGCTAGACGTGGGTTTGGACCTGCATGTTCTCCGTCTTGGTGTTCTCTCAGATTCCGCAGCGGGTATTTAGTTCCTGCAGCGGTCCTTCCGGTCGCTGGATGTGCACCACCCATTAGCTATGGAAATTGGTGCAAAGCTGTTCCGGGCTAATGTGAAGGGTGCGGTGTCAGGATCCGGTGGGTCCGTGGTCACATCGGGGTCCACGGCAATGAGACAGCTGATGCCCTCGCAAGGGGCAGGGAAGGTAGCCCTGTGCAGTTTGCTATGTCTCACAGGGACCTGAGGCCGGTGCTGCAGTCCCTGTCCTCTGTGGAGTGACAGGCTGAGTGGGATGGCAGCGACAAGGGCAGGCACCTTCATGCCATTCACCCGTCTGTTACTGTCCCTGTGGCTATCGGGTTACTCTCTAAGCACGATGCAAGGCTTCTGTCACGTCTGAGGACAGAGCACGCTCTCCTCAATGGGCATATGTGCAGGCCAGGATGGAGGCCATCACCGTTGTGTGACTGTGGAGAGGCAGAGGAGTCTGTGTCGCACTTCCTGCTGGACTGCAAGCAGTGGGCGCAGTATCGGCGAATTGCGCTGCAGAGGGGTGGGGGGGCTGAGTGAGATTCTGAGGGTCCCCCTTGCAACTGGGGGTAGGCAAACCAATTTCCGGACAGTCCTGAGTTTTTGTGCAGCGACCGGGCGTTTCTAGGCATAGGGCGTGTTATCAGTATATGGTTTGTGGGCGGGACCAGTTGTTCGTCTTTGTGTTTCTCTGTATAGGCTAAGATTAGTTTAAGTTTAGAGATGGAGTGCATAGTGCACGGCTTGTAGACTCCAGTAAGTTCAATAAAATAAATAAATAAGACATTACACGTGCACGAAAACAATGAGAAGCGATTAAAGTGATTGTTGTCTTTCCGGTTTTCCTTTTAGCTTTCCTTTTAGCCGGCCTCCAGGATTATTATGCAGATAGACTGCTTCGACCTAACTAAATTAAACACCCAAAACCAAAACTGGTAGAAAAACCCGCCAACTTTCCAAAAACAATCGGCCTTTGAAGGTAGTGATATCATTCAACCAGGGAAAGGCTGCCAAGGTCAATCCTATTAGCTAAGTTAATCGCACCGACTAATAGTTCGAAAGGTTAATGAAAACTTGAAGATTGCTACTCCCTGTAGCAATCTTCAAGTTTTCATTTAACGTCCAAAGTATTACTGGGTGCGATTAACTTGGCTAATAGGATTGACCTTGGCGGCCTTTCCCTGGTTGAATGATATCACTACCTTCAAAGGCCGATCGTTTTTGGAAACCTGGTGTTGGTTTTGGGTGGATATCACAACTTTCATAGGCCTGTGAACGTACATAAGGTTACACAGTCTTATCTTCATGTGTACCTTTTTTATAGAGGAATTTCATTTCAATAAATTTTCATATTTATAATCTTCAATCCCATTTTTGCACACACTAGCTAACAATCGCTGATTTCGTTCGCTTCGCTCACTCAATCAGCGCATCCCCTTCAGTTGTTTTGTTTCCCTGCATCTTCCCCAAAATTTTTCCCGATTTCGTTGACATTTAGTCATGCAAAACCCCCCGATGGTCGCTGTGACTAAAACAGCGGACGGCGAAGCATTTTATTTTTGGGTTATTAACAAAAACCCCGTTAGCTCGTCGATGCTCGTATTGTTGCGTAACCATCATGTAACGTGCATCCCTTTATTCTTACGCAATCCACGGAAACGTTAATGTTTCCTTATTTTGTCCTTCGATACAGTTCAATTTTTTGTTCGTCGAGGCTTTTACAATTAATAAACAAAAACGGAACGTTAAATGTTTAGAGTAAGGATCTAAAAGTCAAAACCTAGAAGGAACACGGACAAGCTTTGACAGTTAGGGTCTAGGTGTAATATTTTATCAGTAAGAGGCTGGAAAGCATTAGACCCTTACTACCCGGTGGTTAGATTAGTTCTAGTCTCTTCGGACTGAACGTGTGTATGAACGGTTGTAGCAGGTTTTCTTTGTTCTTAGAATATTGTTTTGGAACTTTAATAACACAATTTTCTTGTGAAGTTTGGCATTTTGTCTTTTGATGCTTTAGAATTTTTATTATATTTCGTAGATTTATGGTAGAGGATTACCATAATGCTGTTTGCTACGAATATGCTGGCATGTTACTAAATTGAAAAATAATTTTCAACGTAAAACAAAGCAGGAAACGTATAACCATACTACCACTTGATCATCACATGGGTCATTGTAGGATGATTTCCAGTTTTTCATGAAAATGTATTTATTGCTGACCACCGGGTAGTAAGGGTCTAATGCTTTCCAGCCTCTTACTGAAAAAATTTTACACCTAGACCCTAACTGTCAAAGCTTGTCCGTGTTCCTTCTAGGTTTTGACTTTTAGATCCTTACTCTAAACATTTAACGTTCCGTTTTTGTTTATTAATTCGTGTTACTTTTAGAATTGCAGCTAAACTGTAAAACAGTGCAGTTGGCGGTCACAGCTGATAGTTTAACACAAGAGACCCTAGGCTGACCCTCACTAATCTAGCTAACGCCAATGTTAACAATAGAAACAAATCCTTTAATCTTCAGTCTATGTCTCGCAGCTGATGTTTGCTAATTGGTATTGTTGCATAATAACAATGTTTAAAACAATGTAAAACAATCAATCTGGTGGTTTAGAGCTCCGTAACCCCTGAACCACTTGACCAATTAGAAAAGGCCTTATGAAAAGGGCACATCTACAGAGCAATACCTGTAAAATGAGCTAAGAACCAGCTTTATAGGACAAATGGTTTGACCTGTAGAGAGGACAGACGAAAGTATCCCCAGAACAACAACAACAACAAGAAGAAGAAGCTGAACAAGAAGTTGTCTATTTGGCCCTTGTCTGCATCTCGGGTTTGGCTGGACCGAATTTCACAATTTTTGGACTGCAGACAGGCCTTTACTAGTCAAGGCTAGATTCCAAATTTGGTTTAAATATGTTTACTTTTGACGGAGTTATAAGCTCTCAAAGTTGAGAGTTTAACACAGAGGTCCTAGGTCGACCCTTACTAACACTGGCTATCGCCAGTGTTAATTAATCTAAGGATCAGTGTTGATTGTTCAAGCCACTGTTGCTTGAAATCTTTGGTTGCAACTTGGAAAAGAAACGAAATTTAATTTCCCTGGTGGCGAATTTCAAAACCCTCCCACGCATTTGTCCTGACCCTTACAACCCCCAAACCAACAAAAGGACCATCCTCAGATCACCATGCATTCGTTTGCAAAAGTTCAGTTATGTAGGCCTTCTCAATTTTGCGCTAGGCGTGAGCAAAAAGTCTATGGGATTTAACATGGGAAAAATCTTATTATCTAGTCAGCTAGCTTGCTAGACAGCTAGCTAGCTAGACAGTAACAAAAAAAAAAAAAAAAAACGTTATTGACGCATTTTTTTCTGTATGATTGGTGGACATTCATCCTTTAAATTTTAGTTTTTCTTAATCTCTGACCCTTCCCCTTACATTTCCACAATTTGAAACATTTCTGTCGCATTGGGATTCATCCTCAACATGCCAATATATGCTTTCAGTAGCTTACAGTTATAACAGTCACATGTCTGCTAGTGAGCAGCCTTTTTATCATTAACAATCAATTTTTAACAATCGGATGTCTACTATGGGATGATCTACTGTTACTTGGTGGTGACACACTAGCGTGTGTCTACATAATAACGTTTGATCGTCGAATTGAAATCCTAAAATAACACGCAATAAAAACAAATGGATTTCAGCTTCGTTTATAACAGTCTCGTCGCATTGTTGCATGAATGAATAGGCTTACCGTCGAACCAAATTTTCCATTAGGCCTATCTGCTACTTACGAAATTAAAACTGCATTAAAAAAATTAGGCCTAAAAAATGAAAATTACGATTAAAATCATGTTACCACGGCAACGTCAAGTTGCTACGAGTTGCTGTTGGCTTCATCAACAGCGTCTCTCTCGCCACTTCTCTACCACCACTGATCTATATAGGCTACGTTGCGCGTTACGTTGTAACACTGTAATTGTGTGGCCGAAGGCGCACCGTGTTGCAAAAATGAATATGTTTACTAAGTATACAATCCAAATCTCCGTTAGCTGCACTTACGAGATTAAAACTGCTGGTTAAAATTAGGCATAAAAGCTGAAAATTAGGCATAAAAGCTGAAAATTACGCCTGAAATGTAAATAGGCCTAAAAGCTAACACATTTTTAACCGGCAGTTGTCATGGTTATTGCTTTTAGATTAGTATAGTAGAGATAGCTGTTGGTGCGTGATAGAGGTGTGTGCCTCAAGATTGCAAGTGGAGTAACTGTACAGAAGACCTGTGCGACTAGACAGTCGCTGCAGCAGCTTGTTTTATGTCCTTAACTGATTATTATATTTATTCCCAATCTGTGTTGTTTAATTTATGTGTGTGCATTTTTTTTTCCTGTTATTGGAAACAGAACAGGCCTTCGGAAATTCTCCCTGAATAAAGTTTTTCTTTTTAAATTGTTTAAACAAAAATTGAGGAGCCGTAGCGAACAGCTGAAAGGGTTAAAGGAATGCCAGAGGAAAATGAATTTAGGTCTGTGCCAGCACTTTTGGACATTTTTTTGTACGGGGGGAAAGAAATATCATTTGAGAGGCGTAAAAATTATGTTTTCTTTTTCCAGTTGGCGATCGAATGACCTCTGGCACCACTTCGCCCCCTTCTGGTTTTTCGATAGATAAGACTTTTTTTTACTGTTTTTCTACGTTCTGTTTTTCCTATTTGTCTAATGTTCCGTCGGTAACAGAATTTAGGGGTTTTCTCCTTTTACGTAAAAAGAAAAAGACCAAAAATAACATAAATGTCAGGAGAAATAGCTAGAATCGCTAGCTGTTCTCGTGATAAATGACATGAATTATGAATAAGTCGTTTGAAGTAATATAATGGAGCTAAGTTCTTTTGGTTGGCGTCAATTTCCCTTGTGACGAGAATCTTCTTGATCCCATTTATTTTCTGTTATTACAACCAAACCTCACTTTTAGACGTTTTTTTTTTGTTTCCGAGACTTGTTTTCGAGAACTTTAAAGGGACATCGATGTACTGCGGCCTTGATGTTTGCCGGGATGATCAGTCCATCCTGAAATTTCAAGATGGTGTCGATTTTGGCCGCTTCGAGTCATAAGAAAACAGTCAACAATGAAATTTCAAGAAGCGTAAAAATGGTTTCTTCCGAATTAATTTTTTTCGTATTGTCGTGGATGGATAAGACTGCACGCCTGTAACAGAATGATGCCATACCTTAAAGTGGCAACGAAACATTGGTCATCGTTCTGTGGTTGGCAACTAGCATAATGGTGTAAATTTTGGCATTTAAATTTTGGCGTGTAAATTTTGGTAAATTTTGTTATTTGGCAGAAGCTAAGTTGTGACGGTGATGTAGGCTACATAATATTATGTAGGTTCAGGCTATAGCTAGGAACATAGCCTGGCAATGTTCCTACTTGCAGTTTTCACCCCATCTTTTGTATCCTCAATTTTTGTAGACTTACAGTTTGTCCACTCCCATTTTTTTTTAAGATTTAATTTTTCGCCATTATTTGTACTCTTCCATTGTGCCCGCATTTTTTCGCCTCCATCTTTATTTTGGAAAAGAAGGGTCCAGAAATGCGCTCATGCTCATATCGAGTGTGGCATGTAAAAAATTCCTAGGTGTTTCTGGGGCTTGTTCCTCTCCGTCTCGAGATAACCGTAGCAGTTGAAAAGGACGTTAATTCGACTACTTACCTTTTTTTCTATAACAAACTTACGGAATTTCTTATATTATAAGCTTTTTTTATTGTTTCAGTTCGACAAATTTACTTAAGTAAAAAATCTTCCGTGCGTCTGCGTTCCTGATGTTGCTGGTTTCCTACAATATGGTTAAAGTGGCAGATAGTCCAAGACAATAATACAAACTGGCGGAGTCCCTCGCTGACGCTCGCTCATTCGGCGTTGTGCCGTTGTACTGGAGGAGATTTCTTGTTGCAACTCATTTGGTGCTGACAGACACTCCCAGCAAAAATGATCTAGCAAATGTTCAAGGAAGTGATCCGAATAAAGTGCGCGTTTTCTTAGTGCATCGATTCATAATAGACAAATGATAAAACAAAACTAAAAATGGCCAAATAATTTCAATATCGTAGTTGTGTTTCACGTGGAGTAAACGTTACGCCAACATATTGCTTTTTTACCTGTTTTTAATTTGATTTCGTTATTCCTTGTCATATACGATCAAACAAGTTCCGTTTTTTTCTCTACTCCTTCCTAATGTTGAAACTCGTAAGCCACTCAACGGACGTATCACCCCAAAAAGATCAAGCAATTCATCCGAATTCATTGTACACTTTTTCTAGTGTCTCAGCTCATAAACAAACTATTAGGCCTATAAAACGTGACTGTCCTGTATTAATATCAACCCAGTGTTGTAATGCTAGCCCTGGATCTACTTGTTAGGTCTTTTGTGCTGGGACCAATGACCTTTTATCCCAACGTAGAAAGTCACTCATTTTCACTAGAGAATAAATATTTAGCCTCCTACTTAAGTGTATTTAGGAAAATGTGGTGTTTCCGATGACAAACGCTGATTTTCGTTCACTTCGCTCACTCAATTAGCGCAAACATTTCCTCAGAAAGCTTTAGAGATTTAAGTTTTTGAAGGCTTACGTCCGTATTTTATACGCTTAAGCGTTTTTTTAATGCTAATAACAACCGTAACAGTAGTGTTGGTACCTTAGTGGCCACGGCTCCCCAGCGCCCCCCATGGGCCCCGATGGTTGATTGAGGGGGGGAGGGGGTAGGGGTGTGTTTGATGAGTGTGTGGAGTGAGTTTGGGGGCAGAGGGTGTATTAGATGATTGGGGGTGTTGGATCGAAGTTAGTACAGGCTAGTGTTAGGCTGCCCCCGGATGCTGCGACGGGCCGGCTTCTCCTCGGAGCACGGCCGATCCCTCCTCCTCGCGCGTAATAAAAAATAGAAATAAAAAAGTTTAAAAAAAACACTTGAAACTTAGTGGCCAGGTTCTTTGGAAGTGGGACGAGGATCGCTTGCGCGGCTAGGGGATGTGATTTGGGTTTTTGTGGGTCCGGGTGTCGGGTGTTGGGTCGTGCGGAAAAAAACAGTCGAATATCGGTTCTCTTTTGTAAATCTGGTGGCTCTGAAAAGAGCCTTTTGTTGTTGTTGTTGTTGTTGTTGTTGTTGCTGCTATTGTTGTTGTTGCTGGTATTGTTCTTGTTTTTACTGTTGCTGTCCTTGTTGTTGTTGTTGTTGTTTTTGTTGCCACTCAGCCTTCATTTCTATTACTATTCTTTCAAGGCGAAGCCTTTCTTCCTCTACCTTTTCTTGGTGAAGATGTTCGATCTTCGCGGCCGTCTCCTCATTGGTCTCATTTTCGATGCTCGCTTTTTCTTTTTCCATCTCTGCGAAAATATGATTCATCACATCTCTAGGCCCGTGAGTTAGGGCCTCCATATAATACGCCCATCGCCAAGGCTTTGCACAAACATATTATATCGCCTGGGACGAGGCTCCATAGGTTCGCCTAAGTTGGGTACCCGTTTCGGCTCCATCCCAATGGTTAAGTGAGCATCTCGTGGGAACAAGTCGGTTGAAGCCTTGCATTCGCACCCACACATGCGATTCAGATGTTTTCAAACAGATGTCCGGACTGAACATTACTCTCCTCCCTTCTTTCCCCCTTAACATTACTTTCCCTCTATCTCTCTCGCAATCCTCGTGAATGTAGCCATTTCAAAATTAAAGAGACATTCCCTCTTCCTGCAGCTGAAAATAAGAAGGTTAATATTGCCATTATCATTATTTTAATAAGCATAACTTCGCTTTTTTTGTATAAATAAAAAAAATCCTTCGTAAAATGTTTTGCCTTAAAAAAGGCAGTTTTTTGCCTTGAAAAAGGCAGTTTTGGCACCTTTATCTGGACGCCTCCTCGTTTACGTCCGGGATTTCAGCAACTTGGTCGGCGTCCGGTCCTTCTTCCTCCTGTAGCAGTGAGGGAGACGGGGAGCTTCGTATTCTGGCAATGGCGGAGGTGTGGCAGCAGGTGGAAGAGGGCCCCACTCTTGTACGATGTTGACTGCCACACCATCAACAATCTCTTGCGGTATATCCGCATTTGGAAGATGGGCGTCTTCGAAGTCCGGAAAGTCTATATCTAGCCAGTCGCCCATATGAGGTGGAAATCCGTAAACCCAATTTCCCCCTCCTCCGTCGACATCCTCGGAGTCGCTCACTGAGGGCAAGTATTCGGTCGTCAAGTCCGAAAAGCTGCGTATTAAGACAGGCATCTTTCTTCTACGGGTGGTGAAATACGAATGGTGACAAGGTTAAAAAATAATTGCTAAAAGCGGGCGCGGGGTTAATTTTCTCACGACTACGTCACAAGCGCGGTCCTTTGCGCATGCATCCATTGCACAATTTCCCCTCCGCATGGAGCGATGCTTCACTAAAAAAATTTTTTAAATGGCAGTCACAGATGTAATTTTCATGGGAACCATCTCGTCGGGTCGTTCTCGAGTCAGATACTCCATCATACACCCCCACATTCTATCATTCTGCACATGCGCATTTTTTTTTCTGCTTCTGGGAACCATCTCGTCGGGTGGCTCTCAAGCTAGATACTCCATCATACACCCCCCACCTTCTAGCATTCTGCGCATGCGCAATTTTTTTCTGCTTCTACCATATTCGACAGAGGATCTTCAAATTTTAAACGCAGCCCGCCGTTACGTTCGTCACCACTGTTCAATTGTAAGCTCTTCAGAATTTGTTCTATTTACTTGCAAATATGGCCGAAAGCGACGTTTCGGATATAGATGACAGCCTGTTATCTAGCGATGGCGAGTATTATGAAATATCACAACTGCTAAGACCGAATCTTTTATATACAATTCCATCAATCAGTGCAGGTTCGTCATCATGTGCGAGCGATGGCGATGACTCGATCGTACCAGCCAGTACAGATTCGTCATTGAGCGACTCAGTATTTGAGTCACCGACTGATGACATAGTTCACAATATTGAAGACAGACTTCCAAACGTCACCGGTGAGTTCTCATTTGAATTATCACCGAGTGACGTTTATGATAGCGAAGGTGGGTCTCTCATCATATCCAGCGAAGAAGTGACTATGTCCGAAATATTATCTGCTTCACCCAGCAACTACTCAGACGTGACTGCTGATGACGAACGTTCGCCCATTAGATCGGAACGCGTGTTTCGATTTATTCGGGATTACAGGAACGATGTTAACGCTCGCTGGGTGGAAGAACAAGAGCCACAAACGGTAAGAAGTTCAATATTTACCTCCTTAATATTCTTTTTTTTTTGTATCGTAAAAACGTTTACATAAATTGTAAAAAAATTTTTGTTTGTTTTAAAGATGTCCGAAGAGCAATCGGAGACTACCCCCATCCACACCACCCTGGAGGATTCCTCTTCCTCAACATCCATTGCGAATGATGAGGAGGATTACCAAGTGCCTCTCAACGGTTCGATTCCTGCTTATGGGCTCTTCACTTGCGCGATGGGAGCGAGTGACGGGGACGATTCCTACTCGATTGTTCCGCCAAGCGAATGCAGTTCTTCCTACCTGGACTACGTACAGTTTGGAGTGAAAAGCACAGAATTGCGGGAGGGGCAGGATTACCAACGCCCCCTCACCGGTTTATTTCTCATGCAATGTTCGCCAACTGAAAGGATGCCGGTCAGTGGCGAGGAAGATAGCGATGAAATTGTCCCCCCTAGCATGTGCAGTTCATCTTATCAGGATTATGCGAGAGGTGCTGCGCTAAACAGTGAATTGCGCGATTTAGCAGCCGACGCAATCATTCGTATGCGCTAAGAAAGAGATTCTGCTACGTCTGAAGACTGCGGAGACCCCCAAATCCCTCATTTGGATACTTCGATGCTTGTTCATCCCGTTTCCCCAATCAATACCTCTGATTATGTTTTTTCTTCTCCTGTTGCTGCAACGGTGACTACACACATGCCCCGAACTCCTCCGCGCCATGAGCAGCCATTAGTGCAAATTTTCAGCCCAATTACTCCTGTCGTTGTTTCTAGTCAGTTTGCTAACGTGTACACCCCCACTCGACAGATTTCAATCGCACAAGTCGGGGGTGCAAAGAGTGATGTTGGGGTTGGGGGAAAAGGTGGGGTAAGGGGGAGTGAGGGTAGAAGGAGGGGTAGGGGGGGCTAGACGGAGCATTTTCGGCAGGCAGTCGGACGATGGTGACGATTTTACATCCCAACCCTCAAAAAAAAAACTCCAAATCCCAAAACCTAAATTTACCTCCTCTTCGTCCTCTTCCCCATCACCACCCCTTCCTCATATTTCGCAATCTCCGACTGTAGACAGCCCCGAGACAAGGCCAGCTTCTCCCCAGCCATCCACTTCGGCAGGAATCACAACAGATAGGCCGCCTCCGCCCCCACTATTCTACACTACAGACGATGATGGTGACGACGCAGCTTCCCAAGTTTCGCTCAACAACCACGAGCGTCTGCAATCGGATAATGTTGATTCTCCAAACAACAGGTTAGGCTACAATATCCGTAATTATTACGAAGTTGAAAGCAGGGTGACATGCAACATAAAGCGTTTCAATACGGACGGGACAGATATAATCTTACGGTTCTCACCCATTCCTGCAGATACACTCGCATCTCGCAATTTAAGTATTTCGGACCACATTCAAGGCGTCTTTCAAGATGCAATAGAGAGAGTTTTGATCGATCTGGCCCCGACAGATTTAATTGGCGTCACGTTGGAACATGATGATTTGGAGCGCGCAATCTTCGTCCCTTTTCGCCTATATTCAACTTTTCACGTAGGTCTTTTGCTTCATAAAATTCAACTAGTTCAACAATCAAAGAGAAATTTGAATCTGGAAACTGGGATTAAATTAAAAATAACTAGAGTCCGACTACCTGCGAGGCAAATTCGACTGGGAGGTACCACGGATTCGTGGAAATATTTGGAAAACAAAGGAACTGCGTTTTAAGGCCAGACCTTCGTGACGGCAATTGTCTGGCTCAATCTATCGAACTGGCGCAAAGTCACCTGCAAGCCCAGTCGCACCTGTCGCCCAACATGAGAATTCCCTTCAGAAGAAGGTACAGAAAACGACAACAAATTAAAGCAGCCATCGTGTATCTGCACCGGAAGGCAGGTGTGCCATTAGGAATACCATGCACGATCACACACATTGAAAACTTTCAAAAACTTTTAGATGGAATGCATGAAAAAATCCAACTTAGAGTTATAGTTTCCAATACGGCGGATTGTGCCCGATATTTACCGGAGAACAAAGACATGCCAAAATTGCGCACGTGATATTGTTTGAAAATCACTATGCCTATTGTAAAAAACTAACCACTGTTTTCGGGAGAAAATTCTACTGCATTGACTGCAACGTGACATACAAAACCGCAGATGTCCACATTTGCAAGAAACAGTGCGCTGTATGTAGAAGAAAAGGCACTTATTGTTCTCCCAACAGCCCCCCCCCCCCCCCCGTCATCTGTCAGAAATGTTTTCGTCAATTTAGAGGTCCTGACTGCTACGCTAACCACTCAGCCGTCTTTCCCTCCGAACACAGAGTCTACGTGTGTGCAATATATCCGATGCAGGAAGTGTTTTAAACAGTACAAAGCAAGCGTTCAGGATCACAGGTGCGGGCTCACGAACTGTCCAGCATGCTTAAAATGGGTTAAAATGGAAGGACACAAGTGCTACATCACAAAGTGCCATAATTTTCCCATCAAAAAGACCGAAGTGTTCTGCTTTTTTGATTTTGAAGCAGCTGCGATTTTGGACGGAGGGACAGACGGAAATGGACACCAGCTTAAACGCCACGCCTCCACCTGTGCCGTTCTTACGCATTCTTGCGAACACTGTTTAGATCTGTACCCTATCGAGCGTGACTGCTTGTTTTGTGGGACACGGAAACACATTTTCGTAGGGTTTGACTGCAGGGACAAGTTTTGCGACTTTCTGTTTAAAAAAATTGGAGGAATGAAAGACGTGAGCGTTACGGCCTATGCCCACAATTTCAGCGGCTATGATTCCAGTTTCGTCATCTCCTACCTTCTAGCCCACAACGTAGTACCTAAAGTCGTAATGGTGGGCGAACGGTGCTACTGTCTAACAGCAGACAGGATTTCCTTTAAGGATTTTTTCCTCTTCATGAGAACGTTGTTGAAACGAGTTGGACAGACTTTCGGTCTTAAAGAAAAAAAAAGTTTTTTTTCTTCATTTCTGGATCCAAAAAGAAACCGACATAGACTACGTGGGGGCCTACCCTCCCCCTGAAGCCTACGGGAGATCCAACATGATGTCGAAAGAAGGAGAAATTTTTGATTCGTGGCACCAGTCTGTCGTCGCATCTGGGGAAGTATTTAATTACAAAGAAAAATTGCAAGAATACTGCTTGGACGACACGCTCATTCTACAGAAATCAGCCATGGAATTTCACCGTCTTTTCATGCACATTTTCCTCAACTCGTGCCCTTTCCGTTCTTGACTCTCCCCGGTGTCGTTATGAGGAGCTACCGTATTCACCATTTAAAGGCAGACACCCTAGGTTTCATCCCTGCAGACTACGGGAAAACTGCAAAAAAAATTTCTAAAATAGGATTACAATGGTTGTATTGGGAGGAGTAGCGACGTGGCATTACAATTACCAAAGCAGACAGCGCATTCGGCGAAATTAGAAAAACAGGTCATTACTGCGACGGGTACTCCCACCACTCCTGGAACAGTGTGGGAGTTTGTCGGGTGTCTGTGGCACGGTTGCAAAAAATGTTGGTCCACAAACAGGTACCAAAAAGCACTGTTTTCATATTTGACATTAGATGAAATTTACGAGCGTGACCAGTTCATTCATCAGCAATGGCGAGATACGGGTTACGTGTCATCGTTCAGAGGGAATGCGGCTGGTTACAATTTTTGAAGACAAACCCTGCATCTAAAGATTTCGTAGATAAATTAGAAATTCCGAACGCACTTTCGTGCGCAGTATCGGCACATGGTGGAAGAGTCGAAATGTTTAGATCGTATGCAGTACCAGATGACATCTACATGATTGGGTATTACGACTTGCAAGTTTGTACGCTTACTGCATGTACAAAGAAATATTTCCAAAAGGTTTACCTGAAATCATAAAAAAGCAACAAACAACATCTATTGATGGTGTCTTCGGCCTGGTTATGTGCAAGGTGCTCCCGCCGTCCTCGCTTCAAATCCCCATCTTGACAAAATTAATCAACGGGAAATTAATGTTTGTACTGTGCTCGCTTGCGCCCTGATTGAGAACACAGACCCCTGCCGCCATACAGACAAAGAACGCATGCTACAACACGTGTGGTGCACGCCGGAGCTATCTCTCGCCATCGGAAAAGGGTACAAGATCATCTCCATTCAAGAAATGTGTAATTTTGAGAGTGACAAAACGTTCGCCCCCTTTAAAAGTTTTATCGAGAAACTTTTACAAGTTAAAGTCCAGGCGGAAGGGTACCCAGTGGGATGTGAGACGGAACAGCAAAAGAATGAATATGTCGACCAGTTCGAAAAGGATCACGGCATCAGATTGGAGGCCGAAAAAATAGAAAAGAATCCAGGACTACGCCAAATCTAGAAACAGAGTTTATGGTCTCTGTACGGGAAATTTCTTGAAAAGGACGACGAATTGGAAACAATATTTCTCATTACCCCTGAAGAATACTTCAAAATTCTGTCGGATTCAAGTATAGAAGTCAGCGCCATCGACCTTGAAAACAACGACGAGATAGCGCGGCTGCAATTTCGAAAATGCCGAGGTTTTGCTAGGCCTAAAAAGTACAACTTCGTAATAGGGTCTTTCGTAACAGCGTACGGGAGAATTGCACTGTAAGAAGCAATGGAAAAGTTCCCCCCCCCCCCTCTGACATACTTTACATGGACACTGATGGCATACACGTACTGCACAAACGTGGAGAACCGCTACCAATCACTATTGGCAGCCACCTTGGAGCTCTTACTGACGAAGTACTGAAGACTTGGGGCCAGCACTCTTACATCTCTAAATTTTTTGCAGCGGGAGCGAAACAGTACTGCTTAGAAATCAAGTTCCAATACCAACCAGAACGTGTGGAACACGATTTAAAGATACTTGGCTTCTCCCTAACATCCTCAGCGTTAGAAGTTTTGAACCCTGGAGTCGTGGAAAGTATGGTCTTAGGTCATCAGGCAGACAGAACAGTCACAGTTACAAACCCTCAACAAATTATACGGCGTAGAAACGTCTTTATGAATGCACATCCTGAAAAGCACTACCGGATAGTCTACAATAAAAGGATACTACAAAACGACCACACTACAATCCCTTACGGATTCAGAAATCAGTGAAGAAACATGTATTTTCCGTCACTTGTGTTCTTTTCGGCAAGTAGGCTAATGCTTAAAAACAGTATAAAAAAAAGTTTAAATGATGAAGGTTTAAAACCGTCTCAGTTTTTACGCGTATACATCAGACCAATCCATACACCTATCAAAATTTTTTTTAAAGCTACACATTTCTTTTTTAAAAAGTTTTAACTTTTTCAAAATATGCTTCCACTTGCAGGGTCTAGGGTCAAGGGGGTTTGGTGGCGAGTAAAAGGCATTTGACTTAGAAGGTGCGTTGCCATGGGAACGCTGGGACGTCACAAAATACCCTCAACTAGAGACCCTAAGTAGGAATAGTTTTATTATGATAAAAACTTAATTTTTTTTTCTTTTAAATTAAACTGATTTCTGATTTCGTTTGTCATTCCCTCCGCAACAGTCGTGGAAGACAAACGTTTAAAGGCAGCATTGCTCGTACTTGGATTATTATCATTCCTTACTGCAGTGATATAAGTGTATGTATTGTCGACCAGTCCTTATACCAATGAAATTACACTGTGCACGTCTCACTGCTTAACATCGTACAAGACCTCTCGAGGGGACCGTTTCAAGATTTGCATTTTATCTCCCGACAAACAAGCTTTCATCAAATCGAACAACACATTGTTAAAGGAAAATACAACAATATTTGTTTTCAACATTATGTTTTCAGAAAACTGACTGGATGACGACTCGTTTCCGTGCACTAAGAGTGCAAAAACATGTGGATATCACATTTGTACACTCAACAAAGTTACTGTTAGAGTTTACGAATGGGATGTTTACGGATTTTTTGCACTCGTAGAAGAAAATGTGGCGTCATATAGTCAGCTTTCTGAAAACATAATGTGGAACAAAGTATAATCGAGTGACAGATGGAACTTGAAAGCCCTTTTTTCATGCTTATTAGCGGGCCGTCACACAGCGGCAAGTCTTATTTTTGTCGCAGACTGATACACCATGTCGAGGATATGATAAAGCCTCCAGTCTCAGCGTTTTTGTGGTGCTATTCTGAAAAACCATAACTGGTTTGCTGAATTAACGTACAAAGTGCAATTTCACGAAGGTGTGGTAGACATTGACACTGTCCCTCCTGGAACTCTGGTTTTTTACGATGACCTTCAAGACCAAATCAAGGACAGCAACATTGCTACAAAAATTTCACATCATCGAGGCATCTCTTGTTGGTACATAACGCAAAATATTTTTTTATAAAGGCTTATAAAAAAAATATTTTGCGTTATGTAGCAACAAGAGATGCCTCGATGATGTGAAATTTTTGTAG
>JAHWFP010201776.1:0-36779 GCA_023313725.1 Lithobius niger | reverse complement strand
GTGCGGAACGACGTTCCTATAGCCCATAAGACTTCACACTTCCACTCCTCTACTCTCTAACAGACTATCCCGTTAGACAAAGTCCGTTAGAGAGTAGAGGAGTGGAAGTGTGAAGTCTCTTGGGCTGTGGCCTGAAGAACATAACTAGAAAGGTTGCCGAAAATTTGCAAGTTTGGCAAGGTTAGTAAGGTTAGTTACTTAGTTTGGCAAGGTTTTGCTGGCAACTTGGACAGTTTTTGGTGCTATGCTTTGACTGTAAGTTGTTTTATAAAAAAAATATTAACAAACTACATGCTTGTGTTCAGTATATTATCCAACATTTAGATTGTGAAGTAATACAGAAGGGCATACGTCACTTGGTACTATCACACTAGGTTCCAGCGCTATCGTTACTGAATAACAATTATGTTAAGTTTTCAGCAAACCTTTGTTTCCCGCTTCCTCTATAATCTGGTAAACTATTTTTTCCTCATTGTCCGCACCCTTCACTTTTTTAGCGGCCTCAGGATCTTTCAACCTATATACAAGCTGATTGCCTTGTTTTAATAAATCAATTCGACCCTGAAAAAAAAAATGAAAACAAATATTAAGTCGGCAACTTTTTCTCACAAATGACATCAATAACATAACTACACAATTTACAATGCAGAATTGGATGGTAACAATATTCCAGTTTGCTATTGCAGCTCTTTGGATTTAGGTTTAGGTTTAATGCTTTTGCACTTTGCTTTTAACACTTTTGAATATAGTTTTAACAATCTCGCGTTCGGATTTAGGACTTTTGTACTTGAATTTAATGTTCCTTGCTTTAACACAGAAAATTAAAGTACATTTTGAAATATTTATGAAACTTGATGAAATAAATTATTTGTGAAAACACATGTATTTGTTGGGGCAGATTCATGTTGAAAATAATATATTTGGATCAGTCACACAGTCTGTGAAAATGACGATTGATATGCGTGTATATCGTTCGTTTGTGTTAATAAATACATAATTTAGTACATCGTAATTACTCCCGTATGGTGATGGCTCTACCTACATAAAATGGTTTTTACATATATATATATATATATATATATATATATATATATATATATATAAATAATTGCTAGACCTTTCATCCCCCTCCCCCCAATCTTGCATAAAGGACATGTGATGTGGCTATTACCACACACCCTACACGTAACACACTTGTATTCTAAAGTTCTGCAATGACCCTTCTTGGCGATTCGACTGCTCGAGGTAGGTTTCTTCGAAGCACATGAGTTGGTTGTGGTTGTTCACCATCGGTTCTTGCAACTGGCTGAGTGTCTATTGCAAAGTCATCGTCATCATCATCACTAGTGGTGCTCAATGATTTTCTAGTGGTTGCCTGTGGCACTACTTGCTTGAAGAAAGAAGCATTTCTAACCACAGTCTTTCCTCCCCCCTTTTGCAGTTGTCATCATCCCCTTTACAGCGACAATCTGCATGGGTTGTGGTGTGTACGTTGGTGTCAGATTCGTCTAGTTTCCTTTTTGGCGAGAAAAGTGTCACCAACCTTGAGCTTCTGCCACGATTTGCTTGCTTGCCTTGCCTGACGTGCAGCATGTTTTTTCGATTTAGCACATTCGATGCAAGCTTCTTGGAATGTTGGTACTTCACCGAGCCTAGTAGTTTTGTTCTCATGCGTCTGCCGAAGAATATTTCTGCCAGAGCTTGGCCAGTCAATACGTGTGGTGTAGTTCGGTAGTTCCGCAGAAAATAATGCAATTCCTGCTTCCAATTTTTACCTTGTAGGGCTGCTGTCTTAATTGCTTTCCCTACCGTGTGCAGCGCATGAATTTTTCAGCAAGTCTGTTCGCTCGAGGCCATCGCAGCATAACTTTGCGGGATTTGAAGCCCAATTGTCTGGTGAACTGAGGGAATTCAGACATACTGAAAGGTGGTCCAGTTAACTTCAAAAAAAAAAAAAAAAAAAAAACACACACATCCACCACCAGGCAGAAACACACACACAAGTTCCTTTGAATTTTCGGTGAATTCCACCCCCACTTCCCCTGTCCACCGCTACCATACTCGAAGTAAATTGAAGAGCGACGACCATCTTGTGGCGAGCTTCCCCCCCCCCCCCCCCCCCCCCCCTCCTCTCACTGTTGTTGAGACGGCGAGTATTTCCCCCGGATACTTGAAGACACCTAATCACCTTGCCAACCAAAGAGGATTAGTGTACCGTGTTCCTTGCCAAGAATGTGATTCCATCTACATCGGAGAAACCAGAAGGACCCTCCTTCAACGCATCAAAGAGCACGAAACTGCTACCATTAAGGGAGATCGTCGGAATGGAATCGCTCAACACCATCTGAGAACACAACACCCCATTGCCTGGGACAAGGTTTCCATTCTGATGAATTCCAACACTCACAACGATGCACATTTGAGGGCCCTTGAGTCTTTGGCGATTAGGCGGTTTACAACTCTTAAACATCCATTAATGAACATCACGGGAGCGACATACGAAGGCATTGACAGATTGGTGGCACCTACGCTGGCGGCCAAGCTTGACGCTAAGTGGGGTATCCAGATGGCAAGTGAAGATCAGTGATGCATCCCTCCACGCGCGTGTCTTTGAAATCTAGAATTCGCGAACTTTGACAGTCATGTAGTTTTCGGACGTTTTTGTGTTGACAAATTTTTTCTGAAGAAGGTGAACGGGGTGGAATTCACCGAAAATTCAAAGGAACTTGTGTGTGTGGTTGTGTGTGTTTTTTTTGAAGTTATGTCGTTTTCAAACCACTGTAAACGCCAGTTGCCGGTATTTTGTGGTGGTCCATTGTCCGCCTTTACGATTTCCGGCATTCCACATAAAGAGAAGATCTTGGTGAGCTTTGACTGCACGCTTGATTTGATGTCGAACGCATAATCTACTTCGGGAAATCTGGAGAAGTCGTCAATGACTACCAAAATATAGCCACCGCTGGGGAAAATGGTCCTCCAAAATCCACACTCACCTCTTGCCACGGATGGTCTGGAAGCTGACATGGTAAACAATATGCCAGTTTTATGTCGACCAATTTGTCAAGTCCTGGGAACCATAGCGTTTCACGGAATAGTTGTTTTGTCTGAACGAGCCCTTGGTACCCTTCATGTGCAATGTTTATCACCTTGTCTTGTAAAGTCTCTGGGACCACTAGGCGTTTTCCTTGTAGCAGAAGTTTATTTGCGATCAAGAGCTTCTGTCTGGTTGAGTAGTATGCCTGATCCGAAGATATGTGGTGTGATATCTTGACTTTGTGAAAATAAGCGTGTTTTCAGTGATTTCTTCAATGCCTGAAGCAGTTTCCGCTCCTCCTGATAGGCTGCTCTCAGCGTTTCGTCCGTACAGCTGTAATGACGGTTTGAAGCACCTTGTTTGTTTTTACAGCTTCTTGTAATTCATCAAGATCCGTCACTATTCCTAACATGAGGAAGTTTATGTAAGATTCCGCTGCGGTTGGACAAAACAACTAGATGATTTTTGAAAGTCGTTCTTTGTTTTCTGTCAAGAAAGACAATCTGCTGGATTATCCGATCCTGGCTTGTAAATGACCTCAATGTCGTATGCATGTAAGCGAATCCATCAACGTTCAATTCGGGCGGTTGTTTGTTGACCCCTTCTGTGGAAAATTGTCAAAAGTGGTCTGTTATTATGCGACATGCGTACCATACACATACATGCAGAAATGTTCAGCTGACCATACCATCCCCAATATCTCACGTTCCGTTTGTGAGTAACGAAATTCAAATTACAATCTTAAAGAACGACTTGCAAATGCTATGGTACTAAAGTTCCTGTTGTCTGGCACATCGCGTTGAATGAGCATGTTTCCCAAACCATATGGGCCCGCGTCGACAACTATGTCCGTATGCCTATTTTTCCCAAAATAAGCGTTTGTGGTTGAACAATTTGTTGCAGGGAGTTCTCTTCTTCATGTGTCCAGTGCCAATATTCGTTGTTTTTGGTCAACCTTCGCAGAGGCATGAAGATCGACGCATGGGATGAATCGCGTACAATATGTGGTCATACCAAGGAGACTTCGCACTTCCGTGTTTAGTGGTCTTCGCAGGTCTTCTATTGCTTTCATTTTCATTTTGTCAAGCGAAATCCCAGTCGTTGAGAAGATCAATACCAAGTATTTCAGAGACAATTTCTTGTATGAACACTTACTTTCTTTGATTGTAAGACCATTGTCTTTGAAGCACTGTAACACAGCTCGTAATTGTGTTGCATGACTGTCGTTTGGTTTCGTTGCAATGAGGATATCGTCACTGACATTAGATGCTGATCTTACTGGCGCGATTACTCGCTCGATTTCTTCTGGAAAATGTAGCTTGAAACACTAATTCCGTATGGAACGCTTTTAAAACGCCATAGGCCCATATGCGTGGCAAATATTGTTATGTGTCGATATTCTTGCGCCAATTCCAGCTGTAAATTTTTGCCATTCAGTAGCCGTCCAGTATAGTGGATACTGGGCAGGAAAGGGTCAACTTTACTTCCTCCTCACCAACAAATGGCATAAGCGACTGGAGAGGCCTAATGCATGCAGGAGGCAACGTGACCCCACCTAGTTTGAAATGCAACCTGAACGAAGCAAGCAAAAACAATGATGTGAGCAGAAGAAAAGACTTTTTAAAGCAGCCAGATGAAGATAGGACAAAAATCAATTACGTTTTCGTCATCTACCTAACGAAAATCTAATAGACTTTTTGAATTTGAGCGTCGTATTTTTGTACTCAATATTTCGGATATTCAAAGTAGCATGATTAGATTTTTTAACGATCTACTCTTTAAAAACGTCACATCGTTTACTTTGAAAATTCATATTCACCTTAGTAGGCTTATTTTCAAAGTTTAAGATATTTTCCAACCAATATTGGAAAATATCTTGAACTTCGAAAATAAGTGTAACTAAGGTGAATATGAACATGATCTACACTTTAGTGCCAATAACGGGGTTTTACCCCTAAAAATGGTTTTTACTTAGCCTAAAATACTTACCTGTATTTTATTAATGCTGCCGGTTTTGGAAATGCTATTCGTCCCAACCAACAATTACTCTCGGTCCATGCGCTGGCGCTCCCTGGGGCGCATGTCCGCTGCAAGGCGGCACTCCATTCCCGCCTCCTCTCACAGTTTGTCTCAGACACAGTTTGTCACCAGTTCGACGAGGGAGGAGGGAGGGTTCATACAGGTAAGTATTTTAGGCAAAATAAAAACCATTTTTTAGGGGTAAACCCCTGTTTTTACTGCTAGCCTAAGTACTTACCTGTATTTTATTAATGCTGACTTTGTCCCACCCGAAGGTGGTGTCTAACCCTGCGCCAATAACATCTAACACTACCACCCGCTCAAAAGTAATTACTCCAAAAGACCAGTCTAACACACTCGAGCACCAAGACCATGGTAACCTTACCTTACTTCTTGATCACCTTGCCAACTGCAACAAATTGCATTCCTTTTCCTCCTGATGAAGATGCGTCTACTCCTCGCAAATAGTGAGCAATGAAGGTGGTTTGGCTCTTGCAGCTCCCTGCCACTAGTACTTCGGTTAGTGGGGTCCCTACTGCGAAGGACCACGAGACCGCTACTGCCCGCACTTCGTGTGTGTTCACTGTTCCCGGGAATGCCTCACTTCCCACCTCGTAGGCCTTCTGAATGACCTGCCAAATCCATTTCCCAATGGTTCCCGGTTCCCTTGTCGGGTTCTCTCCTGACTCATCAGGTCTGACGATAGGGGCCGCCTAGGTTTCCCCCTTAATGTTCGAGTCCTTTGGTACCTTAGGTGCTTCTACAATGTCTTTGGACCGGGCAAAGTTATAACGGAGCGCCCTTACCGGGCACTGTAGACGTTCCAAACAGTCCGGCGCCAGGAGTGGGGATAGGGTCGACAACACAATTGGTACGGAACTTTAATAGGGTTTCAGGTTTTTGGCCCTGAAGTCCGGCGGGTGTAGAAAGGACATTTTTGACCAGTCACTGTTGTACCGCAGGTAATTCTTGCCCCTTGCAAGTACAGCAAGCTCCCCTTGTCTCGACGCCATAGCCACGGCTAAGAGAAACACAGCTTTCTTTGTGAGCACCACAAAACGGAGCTGACGACAACGGTTCGTACGGTGCAACCGACAGGAACTGTAGAACTCACGGTAGATCCCACTTAGGGCACCGACTACGAATATGTGGGCGAAGAACACTGAACGACTGCATAATACGTGACACGAAGGGGTTGGAAACTACAGCCTCCTCCCCCCCTCTCAACAAGGCTAACACCGTGTTAATAGCGGCTTATGCCCCTTGACTGTACTTGGTGCTAATCCCTGATCGAACAGCCCATTAAAAAATTCACACAAATTCTGTAAGGAAGGGTGCTGGGCATTTACCCTGTGAAGCTCACACCACGCCACCCATCCTCTCCACTTCCCTTCGTAGATATCCCTAGAGGACGAATGATGGTACTGAATCAATCTATTTGAAACTTCCGATGAGAACCCTCCCCTTCTCAACTCCTCCTTCACAATCTCCACCGGTCAAGCCGGAGGGACTGCACGTTGGGGTGTAACGTCACCCCTTGATGTTGTGACAGGAGATCCGTGCATTCCAGTGGTCGTATAGGTCCTTCCTTCGCCATTGGCCACAGATCTACAAACCAAGGTGCTGTTTCCCAACTCAGTGCCACCAGTATGAATCTTTCTCTTGATTCCTTGATTTTGTTCAACACTGTTTGAAGAAGGCGGAATGGTGGGAAGATGTACGCATTCATGTTTTCCTAGGACATGATGAGGCTGATCTTCACCAGTGCTCTATCGTCCGGGTATGGGGAGATAAACAAAAGCAGCTGTGTGTTTGCACGCGTCACAAACAGATACACACTCGGCGTGCCCCACGAGTCTTGCCATTCCGTGGTCGGAGGACGGCTCCCTCTCGAAAGCTTGTCCGCCAACACGTTTAATCTCCCTGCGATGTGACGGGGATGAAACGTGATCCCAAAGTCAACACAAAACTGAAAGATCTTGTTCACTTCCTGGTAAAAAGAAGATGATCGGAGGCCACCCCCCTCCTCCTGAGGTAAGCCACCGCCGAAGTATTGTCTGAAAGCACTGTCACAGTCACTCCCTCCACTTTGTGTGCCCACATCACGAGAACCAGGTACACCGCCCTTAGCTCCAGTACGTTGATATGGGTCGACGTTTTTTCCAGAGTCCACGTCCCAGCCGACTGCTCTTTCTCCATCGTCGCACTCCACACCACTGTCCGCGAGTAGAAGCCAATCCGACGCCAGTTTGTGTATCGGCACTCCCCATGTAAAATTGCGTTGTACTGTCCACCATGCTATTTCCTCGATTGGGGCTTGCTGCATGGAAACTTGGTCCTCCCTCCTTCAACGTGGGGACCATTCGACCTTATGATTCCAATGAAGTGGTCTCACCCTCCAAGTGCCCAGTGGCACTAAAGTTGCGAAGGAGTCCATCTGTACGATTACGACCAACAACTCCCTCGCTAACAACGATGGAACTGCCAGTAGATGTATCGCCGCCCTTGTGACTTGAAGCGTCCTCCTGTCCGACAGCCGCACCGTAAACTCCCTTGTGTTGAAGAAAGCACCTAAAAACTCGAACTTCTGACTCGGGATGAGCCGGGATTTCTTCACGTTCACTCCCAATCACAGTTAAGCTAAAAGCCTGTTGCACCTCTCCGTGTCCAAAATACGGGTTATTTGCACTGTTGCGGCTAATGCCACTTTGGGTAGGTCACTGCCCGTAGTGCAGCCACGACCACACACCATTATACGTGGACCACTGCTGTTCCGAATTGAACGGCATGCCCCACGGTGGTTGCATTTGAGAGGCGGGGACAGCACTGTCTGCGCCGTTCCGTGACCCGGACTGGCTCCAGTCCCAGACTGCTGACAATTACCACTTAACACAGTCGGCAGCACTACACTCTGTCCCTTGTCATTAACTATTAACTGAGTCCAGTCGGGTGTGCCACCGATTGTCCAGCGGGTCTCCCGGCTGGCAACTGGTTGGCAGTCCGTTAGGGTTGACCCGGGCAAGCCATACCAGTCCCCGCTGACTCGACAGCAGAACATTGTTATGCTTAGGAGAAGAATCATCAATATCAACACCGCGCTTACCCCCGTAGCAAGCTCCACGATAGGTGATCTGGGGGGGGGGGGGGGGGGACCGATTGATCCACGTCCAGTGCATCGTTGATGTCTGATGCACCCACCGAGTCCAAGACGACTCCCAAGTCCGGGATTACGACCGATTGGCCCGCTGCTAACACTGGCGCCAATCCCATTCTAAGTGAGTCGGGTGGCCCAGAGTACTTTTCAAATGTTGATAATATACTTTTGTGCATCGCAATATCGCATTGCTGAGCCCCTGGCGGTTCTCTTTTCCAACTTATGCAACCACAATCTTAGAAATCACTTCCCTAACATCCGTCACGTTAAACACATGTTGTCCAGTCCCAGAATGCTCCAAGACAAAGGGTGAGTCCCACCATTGACTCCATAAATTGTTCCAAATCGGCATTAACAAATTAAATTACCTTCCACCAAAGCGAATTCTCGTGCCTGTCTTCTGAGATCAGCCCTTCTTTCCGAATCGGCCCATGTGGCCTCAATGGTGGCCACTGTTTTCAAATCCATCTTCACATAATGTTCAGCACATCGATCGCATTAAAATCACACACTCTGCATCTTTTACAGAGTGGATGCGGGTTGATCGCATTTAGTCTTCTACCACACTTATGCCCCCGATTCCCAGGGCACAAAGCCATATTTTTTGATTTCTTCATTAGGGTCTGAACGAAAAAGCGACTGTTGTCAGTCGCGTCCAAAACAAACTGTGAGAGGAAGCGGGAATGGGAGGCCGACTAGCGGCGTACATGCAGCCCAGGGAGTGCCACAGCAAGGACCGAGAGTAATTTAATTGTTGGTTGGGACGAATAGCATTTCCAAAACAGGAAAGTATTAATAAAATACTGGTAAGTATTTTAGGCTAGCAGTAAAAACGGAAATCGTAGAGAGTTTTTGATAGGATTAACTATAATAGTATGGCTACCTTCTCAGAAACCACCCTGCTAGCAGAAATGAAAACTACAGATACAGCCATCCAACTGATCGTGGTACAAATTTTACTCAAGATGTTCTCTCAGGGGGCAAGTCCCCAAATTCAGCCGCTACCGGACACGGTGTCAATTTTCCACAGGGCGCGAGTCCCCGAAGTCGAGCACTCTTGCCACTCACGTCTCTAATGAAACCACTGTAAAAGGAGATGGACAGCATGTCACTCCCCCGGACCCGGCGTACGAACATGAAAGTGGTATTCGTACCATTGATAACGAGGGCAATCTTAAACGGAATGTAATACTATCACGAAAACAATATGAAGATAAGACGAAAAGCACTAAAAAGCAGGAAGAAGAAAGGCTACTTGCAGTGAGAACAGATGTAAAGCAAAAGTCTACCTTCCCAGTGAAGCTCAAAGATGATGGTCAAGAACATATTATGATCAATAGAAGAAACAATTGTGAGTTTCATTCCAGCGGCAGAAGCACGAGAATCTATGTTGGTAAATTTGACATCAAAACCACTTCCCAGATGATTCACCAACACGTGACTCAGATAATTAAGCAAAACACGGGGGGGAAATATGCAAGAGTTATTGTGCGGGCAATCGCGGATGGCAGAACTTCATTCCCTGGTACAGAGCTTTTCAAGTTGAAGTTTCTGTTCACCTCAGGGCTCTGTTGTTGATCCGTAGGCACTGGCCTGAAGGAATAAGTCTGCGGCCTTATTTTGACCGAAAGAGGAATAATACTACATAATGGCGTCACAGCGAAAATGGAAAAAAGATGATCTTCACTTGATCACTTGGAATTGTACTGGTATCAAACGGGTTCTACCCATGATACAGAACAGTGCGATTTTTTATTGTTGCAAGAGACGTGGCTTCAAGATTTTGAGCTTCCACTCCTTGATGATGTCCACCCAGATTTTTGATGCAAAGCCTTCACTGCAATGGACATTGGTGATATTGACAGACATGGTCGACACTATGGCGGCCTTGCTTTGCTTTGGAGAAAGAGCATTGTCAGTAATTACAAAGTTGGCGGCCTCTCTGAAAGTAAAAGGGTTATGTGGATTGATTTTCAGATCGGAAAGGACAACTGGAAAATTATTAATATGTACGCCCCATATGATGATAGAACCACCTTTAGTGTGGACAAACTGTACAGAGTTTGGGGCGAAATTGCCGCAATCCAAACTTTGAACTATTGCAAGTTTACTGTCGTGGGGGCGATTTTAACACTGACTATCAGAGAAATGGCCCTTTCTTAGATGCTCTGGAAGACTACTTACAAGATCTCAGCTTGGAAAAAATTGACGATATTGGTAACTGCGATGGTAGCCTATGTTACCTACGCAAATAGTGGCACCTTCTGGGTTGACCATAGTGGGATCCCTCGGGCTCCGGAAAACTATTGCTGAAACAATGCATTTATATAATGTCGTTGGGTCCGACCACTTCCCCTTATTTGTTAGTTTCAGAATTTCTATGACTGAGATTGTTTTCTGCGACAGGAAGAAGGACACTGTTACTACTAATAAAAAAAGGCAAGTGATTTTACCAAACAGAAGTATAGATTCTTCGTTGAGCAGTGCCTTAGTAATGCTTCACTCCCTGAATGCTTTTCCTGCGAAATTGCTGGATGTGATAACGTTCAACATAATAAAGACTTAGACGGTGTTTGTGATTTTTTGAACGAAACTATGCAATGGGCAGAAAAGCAGTGCACCAAGAAGGGCAAAAATGTCTAAACGTAAAGCAAAAGCTGGTTGGAATGAGTTTGCCCAGTCAAAGTATAACGATTATGTACACGCAAATATTGCCTGGGTACAGGATGGTAAACAAACTTCCGGAATTAAGAAAGATAAGAAAGATGTTAAGCTAGAAGAATTTTCAAAAGGTGCTATTAGGTGGTGGAAACGGAATGAAAGAGACATTCGTCTGCTTGAATTTGTTAAAAGTAATCGGAGAATGACTCCAGCCATCTTCTGGCAAAATAAGTGAAACATGTTCGAAACCCAGGCTTGTGGAGAAAATCGGCGATGCAAAGGGTGAAGAGGAAATTGTAAATATGTGGGGTGAAATCTTTGCCTCCGTACATGTGGATTCCTCGCCCCCTTTTGATTACCTTCCTACTGACGACTTTATTATCCCCTCTGCCTTTGAAATCAAGGAAGCGATTCGACAGTTGAAGCTTGGAAAATTATGTGGACCTGATGGCACCAGTGCTGAAAATATTAAACACGGTGGCACCAGTTTATGGGAATGGATTGTAAACGTTCTGAAAAGCACGTTCAGACATAGGCATACCCTAAATGTTGCTAGGGAGGTGATTGTTAAACCCATTTACAAGGGAGACGGTCTCCCCGAAAATGAAAACTCGAGCTATCGTGGCATTAGCATATTGTCTATCTGTGCTAGATAACAGGACACTGTGATCCTGAATATTGCACTCAGAACCACGAAGATTGGCGACAACCAATTTGCCTATAAAAAAGGACACCCTACTAAAATTGCAGCTAAAGCTTTTGAGACAATTGTCAGAAGAGGGATTAAAGGGCATGGGAAAGTGTTTGCTTGTTTTGTTGATGTGAAAAAAAGCTTTTGACAGTGTTCCTAGAGATAAATTGTGGGCATGTCTGCTTAGGCACGGAATCAACACTAATGTTATCCATATGATCAGAAATCAGTACTTTCATGAGGAAGTGCATGTCTGCCAGGGTAATGGTTTTTCTCCCATGTTTAAATTAGGTATAGGTGTAAAACAAGGAAGTTCATTTTCTGCGTTCCTTTTTTCCCTTTTCATGCATGATATCTTAACTGAAGTGCAAAACACTACTTCCGGGTGGACCATTAATGGTGTTAAAATTTCTTTTTTAGCATACACCGACGATATTGTGGGTATTAGCCTAAGTAGAAATGGTCTGCAGGAAGTCATGAACTGTCTCACATGCGAATTACAGGTTGATGGACTTCAATGTAACTTGTTAAAGAGTGTTTGCATGGAATTCATTAATGGGATAGGAATTGAATTTTTGAACAGAAAAATCTCTATCAGTGGCCAACATATTGAATGGGTTCGAGAGTTTAAGTTCTTAGGTGTTATTTTTACAAGCCATCTCAAATGGGAGAGTCACATAAGAACTATCAGAACGAGCACGAGAAGGCAAGGAAATGCTATCAACACGCAATTTCGAAAACTTCTGACACAGAGGGATCTTTGGCATGTCATGAACAGTTGTGCCTTGCATTTGTATGGCATAGAATTTTGCAGCAATTACACCAAGAAGCTTTGGAGTGAACTGGGAAAAGTGTACCATTTCTGTGTAAAAAGAAGTACCGTATTAGGTGGTCTATTACATCCAGTAACAATGAGGCTTGTTTTGAGGTGAACTGTTTGACCTTTCCACTTATGGGCTGCTGGACAAAGATTTTATTATGGTGTGAGCTTCGTAGCTGCAAAAATATTATTGTGGAGACTTTGTTTAGAGACTAGCATGGCTGGCGCACACATTTTGGTGAGGAGATCCATGTTATTTAAATTAACTATGGGAGATGGTGCAATACAGGAAACAAAGATTTCTATTACGAACTTGAAAAGATGGTACAAGCTTGTGCTGTATTGCGTGCTCCACTGCCAGAAGATTTATAAGTCTATTTCTACTATCAATTTATGCTTAAAATGTGTCTTTGTAATATTGTATATACATATCTATTTTCTTTACTTATAATAATATAATATAACATAATATATAGAGACGATGCTCGAGGCATCCACCCACCCAAATTCCCCGGCAGCAGATGTTAAGTGGAAGAAGCACCACCATTATTACAGTTGTTTTTTGCCGCATGAGGGAAGAAACCGGAGTACCCGGAGGAAACCCTCGTGCAACGGGCGGGAGACAACCGGAGAAAAACTGCCTCATTGTACCTCGTTGTACCCATTAAAGTTCAAAGTTCAAGTTCAGGACAAAATAGTAAAACGCTACTCAGGTACAGCATAGAAGGAAAGCAATTTTAAGTAAACCTACACTGCAAATTACTTACCAAAGACAATAATCTGTTTATTGCTGTGACTCGCTGTCTTGTGTCAGTACCCCGCATCTCAGTTTGGAGATTTTTATCGGTGATACCTTTTGGATTATCTTCACATAGCTTGATTATTCTACAAATAACAAGACAATATTTCTTAGCTTCTTCCCAGCAAGAAAGACCTTAAAAAGTTTATTAAACGGTTCTTAGGAGCACGCGGATCTGTTTTTACATATCATACGGAAGTTTTTTAAAGCAGGAGTTAAAGAAAAAAATATTTTATTGCGCGTCAGCATTTCTATAATAGTAGTGGAAGATTTCTACATCTGATGGCTACGTACGCCACGGGCCATTGAAAACCAATACCGTATATGTTTGCTTTCAAAGGTGATGTTATATTCAGAGTCTTCTACAGGCAAAGATAATCACAAAGTGTGCTTCAGTTCAGGTCTGGATGTTGTAATTGGCATAATGTTCACATTGGTTGGAAAAAAAATATTCACATGTATCTGGAAAATCACAAATAAAAATAATAAAAAAAACCGCTCAAGCATATCAGTTCTATTTTGTTCCCTCCCTGAGAACCACTTAAAATAGTGGCTTAAATAAAAAGAAAATTCTTTGGTGTTCAGTCGCTTGCGGGTCTAAAAAATTTGTGCAGGTCAACCATTTTCATTTTCTATTTTTTCGCATAATTTCACCAAAAATTAACAGATTTTGATGATTGAATACACCGTTTTAACTCACCAGGAATACGAAAATTATCCACCATGCTCACTTTCAAAATCAGGATACTGTCTGTATCTTGCAACTTTCGACCGTGTATCAACTGTCATCATGCACAATCAAGGAAAAATGAGTCCTTTGGTTGAATCTTTGTCGTTTTCGTCTGCTCGAAAAGAACGTCCACGAGTGTGATGAATAATTTCCAAGTTCCAGGTGATTCTAGTGAATAACCCGTTACCGTTAGGCCTACAGGAATTTCATAGTAATTCCAGTAGGCCTAACGGGTTATTCTGTAACCATTTTAACAGTCTTTTCGAGAGCCTTCAAATGCTGCTAATTTCAAATCGAGTGCTAAATTGTTCTCAACATTATTTAGCAAAAACCCTGAATCCGTCCCAAAAAGACATTGTAGAACACGACGCGTACACAAGAAGACTACGTGCACGTGGGCTGTTGTTGTACGCAGTCCCGTACAGTTCTTCTGTATTAAGATTTAGACTTTAGCTGTCCATGAAAAATGGACAAAGTCACTTTGGAAAAATGAACAATAAAATAAAACGTCTGGTGAACGGGTCACTTTCAGAAGAGGTAAATGAGCATAAAATCCCACGGAGAAAGAACTTTTTTTTATGGCTAAAGATTCAGGAGCTCTTAGCCATAATAAAGTTCTCTCTCCGTGGGTTACTTCTTATGAATCTATCTGACCCATCATACGTAGTGCCGAATGACGTTTCCCCAAAAGCTCGACAAGCTGTGGCAGCTTATCCTCCCCAGCTGAGGAATGGTAGCACAAAAAGATCAGGAGTATAGTGATGCAAAGCAAGACGGAGATTTGAAAAAGGAGAACATTTTCGACATGTTACAAACTAGGCCTACTGATCAAGTGCTGGGAGTGCTTCTGAAGAAGGGGATCAGTAAACATCCCTGAAAATTCAAGTGGACTGATGTGTAGTTGTTTTTTGTTTGGTGGTGTTAAGTGTTAACATTTTTCTATGATGCCATTAATTCGCCAATGTTATCGTTGTTTGCCCATTCTCAAATGTAGGCTAGGCATGAAATTTCATTTTCCAGGTCATTTCCAGGTTTTCAAAAACCCGTACGCCTTGAGAACCTGTGAATGAACCAGTCAACGTAGTTCCAATAGCTAAGTGAAGGAAACGCAATATTCGGGATGAGGTATGCCTATGTATAACATAATTCCAGGAATAACAAGCTTCAAGCCACCACATTTTAAAATGGACTCCTAAAAACAATTTCGTAAAGGCAGGTGAATATAGAATATAATATAGGCCTATCGTGTCTCCTTTAAATTGCAGTCAGAGCCATTACAATCATATGCACACGTCTCCAGCTCCCACGATTTTCTGCCACTTAGGATTATTAGTAGTCTGGGAGGATACGTCATTCTCATCATTGGATATGTTAAGTGGCATGAAAGGCGGTTTCATGCTCTACTAGCACTCTTATCAAAACGATGGCATCACACGGCAGACGAAGCGATGCTCACCTGGCACTCCTTGCTGGGGTCCTGTTAACGGCCCTAGCTCACTGAACTTACACCCTAAACGAATATTTTGTCTGAGCGAGGCTCGAGCTCGTATAGACCTGCTAAGCGTGAACCAAATAAGGGGCCTCCCTGCAAGATCGACTCCTCGCGGTCGCAGCTCAATGGCCGTCTAGTATAAACGCCTATCGTCATGTTATATCGCCAGCACATTCTGCCGTTGTCTTCAATCTTGCCACAAGCCTTCCAACGTGAGTTGCACGGCCGAGGGAGCAGGCTGTCTGTCAGAAAGTCGCATCGTCCCAAACATCTAGTAATCCTAGCTACCACTGTCTGGCACACCAATATTTGTCAAACTTTTTGTATCGTTACCAATAACTATTTTTATTGAACTGATTTGGCTGTTCTACTAATGGAAAGGTCTCGTTCAGACGCTTAAAATGGTGTGCGTAATGGAACGCCAAAATCGGTAAAAATAACAAGGAATGGCAAAAAAATAGTACAACCTTCTACTGTTAAGTTTTTGCTACGGCATACGTCTAACCTACACTTTGGTCAAGCTTGGTCCTCTCTCTATAGAAAAACGCCCAATTTCAACTGCTTGAAGGTATAGGGACGAGGAGGGATAATTTTGCTAGGAAATTCCTAGAATCTTTAACTTGACATAAAATATAACGTATTACCCAATTATTATTTTAACATTCTTGTGCGCTCTGTCTTCCCCTCTAACTCCTAAAGTTAGCTTTGTTGGAATATAGCGAGGAAGAGTCTGTTTATTTACTGAAAAAATATCCAGAAGGGACAATTGGTGTGCTTGTGAAACACGATGTACACATTGCTGCATCCGAAGGATACCTGCTTTCCAAATCCAACGCTTCCACGGAAGCTGAACCTTGGTCAGCAACTACTTCTTCTTTCACGTGAGCTACCGGTAAAGCCTGGGTCATGGTCACTCGTTTTGGAGCAACGACACTCCGTCAAAATGCAAAAAAACTGGTCTAAACGTAGCTGCTACCGTGCAACCGATAGGCTTTTTAAAAAATTGCATGGACGTCGCCATGACAGTTCAGCTCCGCACCAATTAACTAAATTAAAATACTGAAAACAGTTTAAACAAAGTTTACAATCGCAACATACAAATATTTCACACTTAAATTTTACAACGATTTATTTACATGTAATAATAGAGAGGAAACTGTTCAGTTTTAAATGTCGTATAACGGAGCGACCAAGTTATGCGCCAATGGTAAATTTTATTCCGAAAATGACGGAGGACAAAGACGATAAAGAAGGCATCCAAGAACAATCGGTAATTTGACCCTATAAACCGTTTGGAATTAAGTTTGCATTAATGGTAACGCAATCTAAAGCATCTCTATTATCGATCTGTTGTTAGAATACCTAATTTTTACGCGAAGAGGCTCTGGAAATGGCCTGTGAAGAACGACTACCAAAATTTCGATTTCCGCCATTTTCTTTTTTTGAGGTTGGAGGTGTTGGCGCTAGAAGGCGCGCTGGTCGGTTTTTTAGTTTCTGAATGGGGTTTGAAACTGAAGGGGTGAATGTACCCACGAATTCTGTATTAAACTCTTGTAACAAAAGAAAAATCGTTACAGTAATAGCTCGATATGGTTTTAAGTCAGTATATTAAAGTTGTTTTGGTAGCAAATGGCTACATACAATGCTAGCGCACAACCGTGTAAAACGTAAACACCACCACGTGCTGCTTTTTCTTGCCGGCTTTTTTTGTTTTTGTCTGTTACAATACTATTTTTTTGGACACCTTTTACGGCTGCGGGTTAAAGTTAATTAAAATACATCTAAAGAGCTTTTCAATTATTAAACAGTTATGAAAGGCCGCCCGTTATCCTTTTCTAAAAGCCGTAAAGGACGAGGGTAACGGGCGCACCAGGCGAGAATTAATTTATGTGAGGAGTGAGTTTCGGTACCATTGTCGCTTGGATGCTTAAAATGGTTCTGGGATACGTTCGTAGAGGTCGCTAACTGTCTGAGCTTGTAAGCGCTAAATCATCAAGGCCAATATTAGTTCCATTGTTTAAAAAAAATTTCGTCAAAGTTGATATTCACAGTTTAACATGTTGACATAAAGATTGTAAAGACCAGTGGACATCAGAGCTTATGGCTCATAAGTCCACCTCTGTGTATACAAACAACAATGTCGAAATAATAATTAAGAATTGAGCAAGGCGATGATCAGTCTTTCGTAACAGTTAAAGCCAATAGTCAAATAAAGCGATACCGCCATGGCTGGGACAATGGGACTGTAGCAAGGTGCTTGTTATTTTTAGTTTTAGTTGCGAGTTCTTCGCAGGTGTGTGTTAGGCAATCAGCGCACGTTACACAAGACACGCTTCCGACAGTGACTGGCCACCAGGACATTCTTCACACAATGTAATTGGCTTTGAGGTCGTGGCGTGCACCTCTAACTGTGCACGATAGGCTGAAAGGCTCATAGTTTTACTTGGTAACAGAAATTAATTAAACATGGTACGCTATTTACCAAAATTGTCCCTTGATTGTCGCAAATCAGGGTGCGAATTTTCGGTGGTCTTTTATCTTTTTGACAGATCTCCCACCTTCCTCAGGCACTTCGAGCGTTGAACCACCGAAACTTCGCACCCTGATTTGCGACAATCAAGGGACAATTTTGCTAAATAGCGTACCTCTAACTGTCTCGGTAGGTAGCAACATCTACCGACAGTTTAGGCATCCGCTCACTTGGTTGCCCAAATTACTCAACTCAGGTTCGAAGCAGCCTAATGTAAAGATGTCAGGGATGGAAATTCCAATGTTTGAGCCAGGTGGAATTTTGCGCACCAAGATCAGTTACTGGGGTGGGAAAAAAAGGGTTGACGGTGCAAAACTGAAATATAAACAAAACCTCTTCACTTTAACCATTGAAACTCGTATAATGGAAAATTGGAAATAAGCCATCAACGAAAATATACACTAGAACAACTTGGAACAATAAGCCACCTTTACCTTTTATTCAAGTGACATGACCCAGATTCGAACTAGCGACCCAGTCCATCACCAGATCACTGCCACACTGCATTTACCAATATGGCCACTTTTTAAACATTAAAACTCACGTGTGTAGTTGTTTTGTGTGTTGTTTTGCTTTAATGAAATGTACTCAATCTTTGGTAGGGTAGGAATCGTTGCATTGGAAAGCTTTGTTTTTCAAGCACACAGTTCTAAAATTGTAAAAAAAATTCAACTTTGCCGTGTAATTCTGCACTCTAAAAGCTGTGTATATGGCCATGGCCTCCTACAGTAAAGGCCGTCTGCACACGCACCAAAAAAGGCGACTAAAATCAACCAGGAATAGATGGGGAGCATGTTTGCTAGGTGCTGCCATTTCCATGCCAAGTGGCGAATTTTCAAACTAACCGACACAGTTTCCAAAGTCTGCCCACTGAGGCCAGTAGTCTGCCCACTGAGGGCAGTACTCTGCCCACTTGCTGCACTCCTGTTTGTGTCACCTTTTACCGAGCATTGTGAAAGGTAGCGCGTATACAGCCTTTACTTTAGGTGGCTTTGATGTAGCGTAGCCTACTAAATGTGATTCTTGGAGGCAGTTTTCTCGTGTGCATCGGATTAATTCAATCCCTGGGATTCAAGCTGCAATACTAGCTTACAAAGATAAACAAAGGCTCCAAATTGTTGTTCTTTTGACTAGTACTTGCAATAATTATCCAGTTAGGCTACTCACAATCCGATAAGTTCATCATAACCGGTTCACCGATTCACTAACAGGTAACGTCGTACAACAGGCCATTCTCAAAACCACTCTCAAATGCAATCAATTTCAAGTCAAGAAAGATATCACAATAGCTCTGCAACTTTTAGATAGTCCTACGAAATTTTAGGTGTGTAATTCGCAGCACGAATATCTTCATCAGGTACTACACAAACTCTGTGTGCTACCTCGTCTCTCGCACTTGTGTGTTTCTTGAATTTGGCGGTTGTCCGTAGCCCCCCGTAATTGTAGGGCCTGCCGTCTGTCTGTCCTGTAGTCGCTTGCAAAACTTTCCTCTAAGGTAGAAACTGGATAGTTCTGTCTAACCCTGCTATAGAGTTTCTACTAATAGGAGAATTTTGCAAGCGACTACGAGACAGGGAAGGAAGTCAGGCCCTATAACTACGGGGGGCTATGGACAATCACCAAATTCAAGCAACACACGATTGTGTGTGAAAAGGTATCACGCAAAGTTTGTGTAGTGCCTGATGAAGATAAGCGTGCTGTAAATTACACCTCCAGCTTCGTAGGACTATCGAAAAGTTTCAAACATATAGTGGTACCTTTCTTGACTTTTGAAATTGTGCTTATTTGAGTGTGATTTTAAGATGTCTAGTAACTTTATAATATATTAAAAAATGATGTAAAATGTTCTATGCAGCTGATGTCAATGAACCTCTTTACATCAAGGAGTATGAAAAGGGACCGAGACTTGAATGATATGGCACTCATTATCTGTATATATATAATAGGCTTGGGTGGCACTGAGCAAATTCATCATATGTGTGCGTGTGTGTGTGTTGCTGAAGTTCAAGCGAGAAAGGGGAAAGGGGTGACCAGGGAGGTGGCTCATTCTGACCATGCAGTGGGAGAATGTGGGGGAGGGAGGCAGGAGGATGGGGGGGAGGGTGTCGGTGCCATTCCGACCGGTAATTAGTAGGGATGAGTCGGTAACCGAAACCGAATTTTCGGTTTTTACTGAAAACCGAAACCGATTTGGATTTTGTGTCGGTTTTTCGTGCGGTGTTCGAAAAATCAAAAATTGATTTGTTTTTCTAATTTTTTTTAATAACTATAATTTTCTACGTATAAATGACAGCAAAGCTCCTAATCATTAAAAAGAAAATAGTAGAGGAAAATGATGCCACAGCTAGACCCATGGTCTATGACGCTGCTGAAAGTGAAAGCAGGAGGGGCGAGGGATAATCATCTAACTGGAAAATCGCATAATTGGAAGAACGTATACCGTATAACAGTATAACGGAAAATCGTCTAACAGGAAATTTGTATAATGGAAAACCGTCTAACTGGAAATTCGTATAATGGATTATCGTCTAACTGGAAATTCGTATAATGGATTATCGTCTAATGTCCCTGCCTCGCTCGCGCTACCGCGCTCGCTGCGGCTATACATATAACACCAGAAACTGCAGTTAGAAGTTTATCCATTATACGATTATCCATTATACGATATTCCGTTTAGATGATTTTCCATTATACGATATTCCGTTTAGACGATTTTCCAGATTTTTTATTTATGCAAATATTAGACGATTTTCCAGTTAGACGCTCGTCCGACGCCCCATCAAAGCAGGAGTTAGAAGCTAGTAATAGTACTGATACAAGAAAAAAAAAACTAGAAATGGCTGATTGGGGTGGATGGTGGCAAAAACCGATACCGAAACCGGAACCGAAGTCCAAAAAATGAAACCGACCCATCCCTAGTAATTAGGTATTCGGGAACCGGCTACACCGGCGTATGTTACGCCGGGGGGTACAGCTAGTTGAAACTAAAACAATTAATAGTTTACATATATCACTGGCTGCTGGTGACGGCATACAAAGAATTGCAGGCCATTTCACTGATAGACAAGCTGCATCTGCTGCTTTTTTCATGCTGTTGTTGAAATCAAGAGGTTTCATGGACACCTTTAAAGGTGCCGCATGGCAGAATCAACTCGACAATACGTCGTGGACAGTTGAAGGCCGCCATGGACAAATTTTGGTCAAATTTCTGCCATTTTATCAATTTTTGACCGTTTTGACATTCCAATACACCCCATTAATCGTCTCAACGAGACCTTCCATTGGTGAAGTAGCCAGACCAATAAGGTAAAACACTGAAAAGTTATTCAATAAAAACCATAAACGTCTGGGTAACCAATAGGGGAGGCAGGATAATTGATAATTCAATAATATAGCGATAAAAATTTCGACGATTATCGTTATCGCACTTTTTCTGACTTATCAAATTATCGTGCAAGCCACGATGCTTAAATTGTCACATCTCGTATAACCGTAATAGCTAGAAACAAGCGGTTTGCTGCGTTGCGTGCGGAATTATAACTAATGGCTCTCAACCAAGTGCAAAATACTGTTTCTAGCCACTTTAGCTGATTGGAGAGTCAGTTAAATGCAAACAGTATTTAAGCATTAAGTGCAGTAAAACCTCTTTAATACGAACTTTAAGGGGGCTGCAAAAAATGTTCTTATTAACCGTAGTACTTATTAAACGGACGAGAGAAATTGGACTGCAACTTAAAAAAAAATGTAGCCTACCAGTATACGGTATTTTCTTTTCATTCGTCCTAGACCTTCGCGTTTGCGCAAACGGACAAAACTCTTATCACTTCCCAAGATGGAGTCAACTAGCGATTGATGTTTTGCGTGAAACAAAACGAAATTCAAGGGGGAGGAAAAAGAAACCATTACAAACAGCAAATTCGTAAAAATAAGCTAGAATTGTAAATATTTGTTCGTCTTATCTGTACTTTCGTATTAAGTGAGTTCGTTATAGCCGTATATATTTAGTGTTGACTGACTAGCTGACCAACCAAAATCTTGAAAAAAGTTCTTATTAAGCGGGAATTCTTGTTATCCGATTTCTTATTAACGAGGTTATACTGTACCAGCACAACTGCTTAATTGTTTCTACATGGTGGGGAAGCAATGGATAAATTTGGCAAGTGCATTTTCATGGCTACTGACCAAATGGCGAGTGCCACACAATTCATGTTCGTGAAGGTTCCACTGTAGGCTTTAGCAAGGTTATTTTTTTTAAATAAAATTTAAATGGTTAGGCCTATGCCACTATAAAACGTTTTTGTATCATGCGATCCCTAGTAACCGTATGATAAAAACAGATTAGCTGCAGACAATTTTTTCCCGATAATTGCTGTCGCAGAAAGTACTACTTCTGGGCCGAGGAGACTGGCTGTATGTTATGCTGTCATATCTATTATCTTCGTGAACTTAGAATAAGTGAACAAGTTATCCGGCTGTTAATTGAAATTTTGTATTAAGTTTCACCAGCCATAGGCTATCCAGTCGTTAAAACAGACAAATTTATGGTCGAACCTTGATTATCTGAAAGCCTATTTTATTTCTGTTTCTGAAAGTAATTTGATCCAAAATTTTTCTTGAAATCTTTCTGCAGATTTAAGCACGGTTCCCCACCTCAATTTTGTTCTAATTAAAATTAAAATTTTTTTCACAAAATCCAATACACACTTTACCCATGGGTTTTTTTTTTAATTTGTTTGTGTTGCGCGTTTGAGTATCCGGACTTCGATTATCCAAACATACCTCAGTCCCACTTAGAACTAGGATTGTACCGATGCCACTTTTACCAATCCGATATCGTGTTGTGTCCGTTTTACTGATACTGATTTTATTCAAGATGAGCTTTTTTCTTGCGCTTTTATTTCCGTAATCGTGGCAGTTTTCGATGCCAATACTGATTTGTTCAGGATGAGACTTCATGTTGTGTTGCCATTGCCGGAATGATGGTAGTCATCAGTCAAAATGTTGTAGAAGCCTGATGAAGACATCTGTGGAATGTTGAAAATTAGCCGGCCATTGAGTATGTCCTTGATGTGAATTTTTACGGACTTTTTTGGTGTTATTAATATGACGTGTTGACATTTTCACAGTATTCATTATAGCTGTGTTGCACGGTATAAACTATTAAGTTTTTGCAGGACATACGGTACGGTTCTGAAAACGGCGGGCTACGGTAATATCACGGTAATCTAGGAAATAATTTTGCACTATTATCCACTTAGCTTAACACAAAAGAATCAACACTATTTGACAAATATTGATGGTTAAAAATTTTTTTGTTTGCTGACTTTTGTTGAGTTAGGTTGACTGACATTTTGTTGATTTTTTTACTGATTATTTTGTCGATTGTTTTCAACACTATTTAAAACATCTTATTTTGTTAAAAATTTGTTTAAACGGGGTGTTTGTTTTCATCGCATTATAAACCAAAATAGTTTTAAATGTGGCTCTTTGCATTCAGTTTTTTACTAATAGCGAGACTTCGCTTTCTTCTTGTTGTCTATGGGACAACAACACAAACATGCTTGTTTACTGAAGAGTTGCTCCCTCTCCCCCTCCCCTTCCGCAATGTCGTCACTTCCTCTGTCTAGCAGTGGGATTGGATTTCAGTCGCTTGTCGCACCTCCGTATCAGCGTTTACTTGTGCAAATTTAGAAGAATTGCTGTCTTCCAAAAACAAAAAGAGGGCAAAGCTAGTTCGTGAATGGTCGTTTGCACGATAATCACGGTAATACTATGGTGCTGAAAAAAGAACGATACTGGTACCGTATATTTTTTTTACCGTCAATACCGTGAGTACCGATTTACCGTGCAACACTATAGCTATGTTTTTCGAGTGATACGGTAGCTGTATCAGTACAGCTTTACTTTCTACTTAAATTTCTACTTAAAAAGCATTAGATCTGCATCCCCGAGGTGCTAACTAGATGTAACAAATTATGAGCATCTAGCGTACGTTTTAACGACTTGAGTGACAGCCATTTATTGGCAAAAATGATTCGTCCCATCGAGTTAAACGCATGTTTTTACCTACAAACCTAGAATAGGAATTAAAATCTCAGCGGTCATGAACTTGAACCAAAGTAGAAATGCTGAGTCGACCGATTTTTCGGTATTCTAAAAAAAAAAAATCTCAGCGTTGTTGTCTTTTGCTATAATGTTATTATTTTATGGTTTGTAAACTCCTTTTTGATTTCAGGTAGTAACTGAAGGTTGCAGAATGCCCGTTAGAATGAGAGCAACTAATGACTGGCGTAAGTGAAATAAGGACCTAACCTTTTTTTGAACACTTATGAATGAATTGCAGCAGTTCTTTTGACGTTCAATAGCCACTTAAATTTACTTTTACCGCATTATATTGCTTTGTACTGTATTTTCAGAATTCCAAAATAGCCATAAGACACCTTCAGATAAATTTGTCAAACATCTTCAGCAATTAATTATCTGAGCAAAAATAGTATGCCTATATTCCATAAATAAGAAAAAAAATGTTGAACAGGCCTATAATTTAAGTTTTAAGTATTTACACCAAAATAAGTTTAGCTGTAGCTTTTTTTTTTAATATGCCTGTTTTGGTTTGCGTTCACTTTTAATATTCGTTTGGAATCCTGGAAAATATTGTCAGTATAATAATTTATAGACTACATATAATGGTTAATTTATTTTGGTTGAATCTTAGCAAAAAGGCAGACATTCGGGTTGAATATTCCATGCTGATATGGAGGCGTTATTCACAAACATTACATATTTAATGACAGATTTTCGGGCTTACTTACCCCGCTTCTGGTCTTACATAAAAACCAACAAAATAATTAAAAAAAAAAAAAAAAACTTCAGCTTACAATTGTATACGAATCGTATCGGACTCATTTGATTCACCATTTGGAGTCATCCATTAGAGTGGTCCATAATGAATCCAGTCTAATTTTAAAATTTAAACGTGAATGTTTACTATTGCTGCAAATTAATGCAGATCACAGCTTAGATATTGTAATACAATTTTCGTGTAATGAACTCCTGTGTTGGAAGTTACGAAAAGTGTTTTAACTGAAAATTGTCCTAAGATACTGCTGGCAGCCATTGCTGCCCCAAAGGTGCATTGAACGGGGAGTCCAATACATGATTCATATTTTATTTTATGGTGATGCTTTTTTTAAAATTATTGTGTTGGTTGTGACCACAATTTGGGTGAGTGAGCCGGAAAATGTGTCCTAAGGCTTCCATACCAGCGTGGAATTTTCAAGTCACTTGCATTACTTTGGAATACTGGAAAATATTCTTTCTATAAAAAATACTCATTATATTATGGTAATGTACATTATAGTAATAGAGATCCCTTTTTGCCTTAGCCACTTTCTTCTTAGTATTTCTTGTTTTCTTTTCTAGCTCTAGCAGAAATACTCAGTGTAAAGGAACATAATGGTCAAATGATGTACTATGTCCACTTCATCGACTGTAAGTAAACATTTGTTCTTATTAGATTTGACAGAAGTAGGTGAGGTATGAGAAGCATTGGACTTATTTAGTGTCTGAACCTTCGTTCGACAGATTAGGGTCTAATACTTGGCCAATGTACAAGTAGAAATCCACTGATCACTTGCCAACTGGGTATTAGGCTAAATTGGACAGGTTGCAACCCTTCCCAATGTCGGTCGCCACTCGCCATTTGGCGAGTGGAAATCAACAGTTGGCGCCTTGGAATTTTGCCTTACTCGCCAAATCGGCGACTTGCTACAGAGCATGCCACTAAAAAAGGGGTATCTCTGGAACCGTTTAAGTTAGAGACGGACGGTTTGCGGCGTTATACACAGATTTATAAGGGCTATATAACTGGATTTTCTGCATTAATACTGGAGTTTAAGACAATTGGACAATTTTGTTAATGCATAAATTAGAGAAATCTTTCATCATACAAGACGTATTTGGTATGTGGCGAGTAAAAATTGTGAAATGGCGAGTGCATTGTAAGGTCTACTGGCCAAGTGGCGACTGCTACTGGATTGACATGCGGAAGGGTTGACAGGTTGGCAATTCAAATAATTTTCGTAGCTGCCTATTTGGCCAGTAGATTGGTGATACACAAGGCCAAACCAAACTGAACACATTTTCACCTTGTTGGCAGATTTTTCTTTCAGTACTGTAGAACCTTGATTATCTGTCGTAATTGGGACTGAGTGGGTGTCGGGTAATCGAAAACGACGATAACCAAATTTACATTGTTAATTTGTAATTTGAAGCTCTTTAAAATATAAGCCCAACTAAATTGTTGGTGCACTCGTATAGACGAGTTGTTGCGGTCACTAAGGCCAAAGAGCAGCAAAACAAGGTCAGCTTGGTTTATTTTTAGCATGTGAGTTAAATCGGGGACCAAGTGGCTGGCTGGGTAGTGGGCGTTACGGGATGCTTTAAATTAGTTTCTGCTACGCATAACCTAGGTGAGGGGTGTCTGTTACCCCGAGTATGTCAGTTAAGTGATCGTCGGATAACCGAGGTTCTACTGTATAACATTTTTTAAAGATTTTCTGCCAGCCTTCCGATGGTGCAAATATCAACCCTCTTAGCTTCTACTGTTCAGAAGTTACGAGATAAAATGATACTGTGATAAAGATTCTTTATTGTCAAAAAGTTTTTTAAAACCTATGCATCTATTTGGCCACGTGAAACGTACTACAATTTATGAGAAACTTGTGCTTTGACAGATGCAATTATGACTACAACACTGAATAATTACTTTTTTTTTCAGTAATTGGCATTCAATGTCTAACAAGAATTAAACTTTTTATATTTGGCTACAAAGTTTCACAATTAGCGACTAAAATTATTTGGTTTATTGTACAATGGCCAGTTAGGAAAAATGTGAACCTGTACGTATTTTGGCCATCCTAAATACTCCAAACTGCATCATGCCTTTTGCCAGTAGGAACCAGTGTGTTTTTTTTTTACCACCAAAAGAGTGAAAATTGTCATAGTACGCTGACTTCCACACTACAGATAGGTCCCTATCTAGCCAATTTTCAACTGCTGCAGTCGAAAATTTGCTAGATAGGAAACTATCTGTAGTGTGGAAGTACATACTATGGCAAATATTCACTCTCTTGGAGGTAAATTTAATAGAGTGTTCCACAGTAATGAGCATCATCGTTACAGACTTTCCAGCGTGTTGGTGCAAACAATGATGCTTTACTGTGTTGAAGAGCACGCATTGCATTATAGTTCGATAATTGAGCTCTGATGTTTTAGTATTACCCTTATAGATTGTTAGTATAATGGTATAGTATAAGTAAAGAATCCACACGGTGATGCGTCCCAGAGGACAAAGAGAAACCGTGAAGAAGTCCAGTCCTTGACACTGCACAAAGACTGGTGACATTTGAAAGTGATGGTGCACACGTAACTTTCTCAGGTAGTGCGTTCCATGCTCTCACAACTCTAACCCCGAAGCAAAATCTGCTCACATCAATACGACACGGTCTTTATGCCTATTTATTACGCAAATGGAAAAAAAAAAATTAAGACTAACGTAAGGATGAGCTAGTGTTGGGCGGTATACCGGTTCTCACGGTGTACCGCGGTACCAAAAATGCAACCGTACCAAATACCGTGCATTGTTAAAATACAGGTATTGTTTAAATATGAAAAAAGGTGCTAAAATAATAACAATAGTTCAGCCAGTCCTTGTGTTGTAGGGCTCAAAGCAGTGTAATAATCAGTTAAAGATCAACAATGGTAAAATTGGAATTCTAAACTAAGCACAAAAGTGGAGCCAAATTTGTGTAACTTGATGCTACAACAACCCTCTCCAATGTTGGTCGCCACTCACCATTTGGCGAATGGAAATCGGCCGTTGGTGACTTGGAACTTACCTTTACTCGTCAAAATGGCGACAAGCAATAGACAATGACACTGAAAGAGCCTTATCTTGGGAACCGTACAAGTTATAGACGAATGGTTTGCGGCAGTATGCTAAGATTTTTAAGGGCTACATTACTGCTTTTTCTGCATTGATACTGGGGTTAAAGAAAATTTTACAATTTCGGAAATGCATAAATTAGAAAAACGATGCATCGTGCAGAATGTTTTGGTATGTGGCGAGTAGAAATAGTGTAGCGAGTAGAAATTGTGAAATGGCGAGTGCTTTCTATGGTCTACTGGCCAAGTGGCGACTGCTACTAGATTGACATTCGAGAGGGTTGTGCTACAACCAGGTAAGAACCAACAGAAAAATAAAATTGAGTTCAGTAGCCTACTTGGTAATTATTTTTATGTGTTTTTTTTTTTTTTTTTGGGAGGGGCTACGTAAATGAAATTGATGATTCCATTTCCAACCTTCATTAGTTTCATTAGGCTACTTAAAAAAAGATACCTTTGGTACCGCGGATACCGAATGAAATAGTGTCAAATTTTAAGAACCGTTAAAATACCGAGTACTGTGGTACCTAGGGTGGTACCGGCACCGTCAAAAAAATTTCGGGTATCACCCAACACTAGGATGATCACTCAGCAATGCTGTAAGGAGCCACATACTAAACTGAACTCACAAATTTGGTGTAATGTTATTTGCCTTTTGACTTCTCTGCATTTCAGTGTTATTTTTTTGTCCTTTTTGTATAAGCACAATAAATCAGGTTTGCATATGAAGGAAAAACTGTTTTGGAGTTGAATAATTTTACAAATTACCACATCTGTGTGAAATAAATGAATAAATTAGACAAGTATTTTTCCTACATCGTCAGATGTTTACAGTATCTCCATAAACAATACAGTATTCCAGTGTCCTTCCACACAAAGACCGGATTTGGAAGACCACTGAACCCACAAAAACGTGTTTCACACAATTTTTGGCAAACAATTCAGCTGTCAGAATTTTAAGTCAATGAATTACTTCGTGCAAAAGTGTTGGAAGTTTTAGTGTAATAGTAAGCCATAGCCTATGACGTGTATGCACTTGCTGAATGGGGAGTAGCCAAAATTTGCGTTGCCTTTCAGTTTATTTAACATATATGTTTTAGTGGGAGTATAAAACGTTTTTTTAGGTCGCTGTCGTTGTCGTGTGTACGAAATATAACTTTTACACCCAAAATTGGCACAAACTTTGCTAAAACTATACGATTTCACCAACTAAACGTTTACTCATAGGTACTGTTGAATGAAACGGCACCAATGCCGACCCAAGCATACACAGTCGATACTTAGCATCACGCAAGGAATCCTGTAATACGTTTGGTACATTTAAATAAACAGATCATTGGTGCTGATTTGTACCGCCATATGTTAACCTAACTTATGCCGATAATCCATTGCAACAATCTACCGATGTTGCTTTGCCATACCTATGTTACAGACACCATAAAAACTCAATGTAGGAGCATGACATATCGTGTTCTGATAGGCACGCAAAGGGTTAATCCTGGTGTAAATTGCTGCAGTGCAAAAGATGATCTGGAATTCAAAACTAAATTTAACCAATTATGTAACCCCGTCCTTTAACCATTGCAAATTCTCGTATTGGACACCACATTATTGTACTGTTTTGCTTCACTTTGTTGGATTAAGCTACAGTCATCTCTTAACCTCCCAAAACAAAACTTGATCAGCTTTACTTCAAGCTTTTTTGCCATTTAATGTGGGGATGCACGGAATATTCGGTAATTATACGGCATTCGGCATATTCGGCGAAAAATTCAAGTATTCGGTATTCAGCCGAATAGTGTTATTAGGTTTTCGACCGAATAGTGTTAAGATTTGTTGGTATTCGGCCGAATATTTGTTAGTATATATTTATGCAATTGTGTTAATGTAAGAACGTTTAGCTAAGAATTTAGTTTTTGGTTTGTGTGGAATTGTCTTCTGTCATTTCTAAAAGAAAAATGATTATATATCTTTAAATTACAGCGTATTCGGTTTAAAAACGTCTAGATTCATACTCTGGAACGTAGCAGACGACATTACTTACGTACAGAGGAAAATACGCAATATTCCAGACAGGCAACAACTTTATAATAATTCTTGGCGAATTTTCGATAGTCAATTTGCTGTTGATGGAGAAACCTAGCCGACTATCATCTTCAGGCACGTAATAAAACTCCAAACACTACCAACAATTTACAGTCCATTAGAATTTGAAAGGAGGCCAAGTTAACGCCAATTTCGAATTCTAATGGACTGTAAATTGGTGGTAGTGTTTGGAGTTTTATTACGTGCCTGGAGATGATAGTCGGTAGAGTATTCGGTTAAGTATTCAGCCGAATAATTCGGTATTCGGCCGAATATGAAAATTGTTTGGTGCCGAATATTCTGTTGTTTATTCAGTATTCGGTATTTGGCAAGTTGAGTATTAGATACATTCGATACATTCGATATTCAGTATTCGGCAAGTTAAGTATTCGGTTATGTATTCGGTAAATTTTGTATTCGGTGCGTCCCTAATTTGATGTTGTGACATCAAACGCCATGTTCTTTCTCCAAGTTAATCCCACTGAGTAATAGGCCTAGTTTTAAAGTTAAATAAAAGGTTAAGAATTGCTTAAGCCTACTGCTCTGCTCAATTTTCCAACCTTTCGTTTACGTTGAAGGTATTGTTACTTATTCTAGTTTGTGTGTGCTAATTTCTTGCACAGAAATTACCACTTGCTGTGCATTTCCATAATATTGTTCCTGCAGAAAGACACATGTTGTCAAGGTGCTGCTGAAAGCAGGAAACAATTTTGTTTTGAGGGTACTCACTTTAAATTCTTCATTTTTCTGTGTGTTGCTTTGAAAGTATTAAATAATTATATTAATGAAATCTGTTGTTTTTTTTTTTTTTTTTTGTTTGTTTAATTCTAGTTAATAAACGGTTAGATGAATGGGTGGCAGAAGAACGTCTAAACTTAAAAAAAATCCAGGGACCAAAAAAAGAATCTGCAGCTACTCCAAAGAAATTGGAGAAAAATGGATCTCGGCCATCATCGCCCGGTTTTGACCTTGTGGTAAGTTACGGACATTGTTGTGTACATTCCCATGCTATCACCCAATATGTAATATTTTTTGAGAACTAGTGTGGTCGCTACTTTTTAAGTATAATATTGCTGTACTGTAAGCCTGGTATCACCCAACCCTTCTACTTTTTTTTAGATTTTTTTTTACAAACCAGAGAAGGAAAGACACTTCTATGTTGAAATTAATATTATTGTAAGATAATTTTTAAAAGAAATGATTTGTGACTAGTGGGGTTGAAGCAGAAATGGTTTAAAATTTTAAGAGGTATTCAAAAATGTGCAGGCTTGAAAAAATGTGACAATTAAAAAAAAAACCATCCAAAGATTTACGTACGCCTGCGGCATATTGTACGTTACTATTAGAATTTTTAAGAACACTGTATGACTGTAGTATACAGTAGAGAGCTATTAATCTTACAGTCTTGGAATATTAAGCCACTTAAGCTGTATTCGTTTGGGAAGACGTGACATGATTGTAGAAAGAATGTAATAATTTCAGAATGGCACAACTGGTGGAATGCAGAAGAAATCAAATGTTGGGAGAAAAAGGAAAGCACCTCCCGATATCGAGGTGAGTGGAGTATTTGCACGTAGAATAACAATTATTTTTAAATTGTCTGTTGACTTGCACAGTTTATTTTTTGTTGTCCAATATGTTTTTTGCTCTGAATTCTGCATGAATGCATCGAATAATACGAATATCCATTTTGCTCCAAGTGTAAAATGGCTCAAATATAAGGCAAGTTGCATTTGTGGGCTCACATGTTCCAAAGAAATATAATAGGCTGCAATTGTAAAAAAAACGTGTGACTTTAACAAGGGTGTGGTAGAGCTAATATTACATTAACTAGCTGGTATTCTAGTAAATTTATCCCGTTAAAGGCACCTGTTCATCATTTCAATAGCTTTGCCCATGTTCTAAACACAGCATACACATTCCAGATTCCCCGTCATCCAATAGGCTGATGTTGTTCACGAGATATCGTTTTAGTTATGAATGGTGTTATTCCATTTTTAATTTATCCCTATTTTCGTTTTATTGCTTGAAGTTTCTACGGTGTTGCATCTAGGAGTTGAAAAGGTGACAAGGCATCTGTAACAAATGGGTTGGTTTAAAAAATGAAGTCTCCACGCATTTACATTTTTTAAAACATGTAAACACATTAATCTGTAAGAAACTGGAAATACGGTAAATTTCACAACGAAACGCTCATTCTGAAGCCGACAGACTCATTTTACTTGGCTTTACTTACGCCAACTTGCAGTTTCAGATTGCTTCTGTACTGCGAATTTTCGACAGGCTTCACTATAGTTTTTAACTAAGTCTTCCACCTTCATCAGGCACTGACGTCAGTGTGCTAAACAGCCAGTGCCTGATGAAGGCGGAAGACTTAGTTAAAAAACTATAGTGAATCCTGCCAAAAACTTCAAGTTGGCGTAAGCGTTATATTGTCGCTTCAAAAAAAAGAAACGCTCATACTCACAACCACAAAAAACACCATTTTCGCAAATTTTTGACAGTTATTATGGTCATAATAACTGTCGAAAATTTGCGAAAATGGTGTTTTTTTGTGGTTGTGAGAATTTTTTTGAAGCGACAATATAACGCTTACGCCAACTTGAAGTTTCAGATTGCTTCTGTACTGCGAATTTTTTTTTGTGGTTGTGAGAATGAGTGTGTCGTTGTTGTGAAATTTACCACGTATACTTTATTAAATAAATATACACAAATCGTATAAAGAAATGAAGAAAAGCCAAATAGGGAAAATCGCACACTAGAAATAACTTAGCACAGTAAACCACCTTAATGCACTTGTGTTTCGTCGGAGTGGCATGATCTGTGGATTAAATTGGATTGCCAATTCGAATCCAGAATCCAGATCACGCCACTCTAACAAAACGTAACTTTATAAAGGTGGTTTACTGTATAGTTAAACCCCATAATAATTCCATACCTCTTGCAACAATAACCCTGTCACAGCATTGCTATTTTTGAGGCTCTTCAGGGAACAATGCAAGCAAAACTGTTTGTTTATAATAACGATAAACCTGACACAACATGCTATCTCCAAAGACCCGTGGACTACCATTATAAAGGTGTTCCACTGTCCAAAGTTATTTCTAGGGTACGATTTTCGTTGTTTGGTTCGTTTTCCTCTTTCATTGTGTTTTACACCCTCCAGCATGGTAGATATCCATAGCCCAAGGGGTTGCTTAGTCATTCTCTTAACCGAAACAGTTGCTAACCAATCCTGTATAAGAAGAATTAATCCGAAACAGCAGGTCCATGCCCCTAATTTTAACATAGGGACAATCGCTCATGACAGCTAGAAGGTTATGGTCGGTCAAGCTATCATGTTTCGATTTACACCGAATGACAAGAATACGTTGAATGTAGAGCAGGGTCAGCGTGAACAGTAACTTGAAGGTAAATGACACTCACTCGCGATAGTTATGAAGTAGGTGTAAGAATCGTGTTTGGTTTGCACCGAAGATTAACACCCTTCATTTAATACGTGTTCAATTTTAACGATAAGTTAGAATTGCTTATGAGCCATGGACATGATGTTATTCAAGGTATTATGTTTCAGCTTTACTGTATTTACACCAAAATGATGTTAATTCAATACGTACGTGGTCAATTGTGATAGGAAGTGACAATCCTACAAGGTAGCTGCGATAGTGACAGGGTCAGGTGTCATTTTTCAGCTTTTTTCGACGTTTGGACCTCTTTTTAGTTTAATAGCCTTTTTGGTTACAATTTTGTTATACATACATATATGTATATGTATTTCATTCCTATCATATTAACACACTTAGGCCACGCAAAGTTAATTGTTTGGTTTACAGGCGCGTGTAGGTGCCATAAATTATCGCGGATTAAAATTTTTTTTATCTGATTCTTGGTCCACCCGCTAAAAATCATATTTTCACCAAATTTTGACCATTTTTGACTTTCCAGTACAGTATACCATTTTCACCGGCTCGAAACGAGCTTTCCAATGCTGCAAATTTCAAACCTCTAGCTCAAACCACTAAGAAGTTATTTGGCAAAAACTAAAATATTTGTAATACTAGATGACATAAATAGCATAGCAGAATATTATACTTTTTTAGGCTGCCTGCATACTCTTTCAGCTTTGAGCTAGGTACTGTAAATGCAAAAGAAATGTGGTCAGTTAAATAAAATAAAAAATAAAATAAAATGCCTGATTGTCTGGTGCTTCAATTTGCTTCCTCGCCCATAAACCAAACAATTTTATTTATTTTATTTATTTTTACGTAAATCTACCATGGCAATGACTAATTCGTCAGCTGGGACCAAGGGAGGGCGACACATTTTGGTTGATTGCTCACAGCTGGATTCTAAACCTGCCCTTGTACGCAATTTCTGTACATGTGGGAAGGAGTGCTTTGGATAGCATTTGGCCCAGTGGTTAGCCTTGCTACCCGGAAGCTGGTGGTCTGCATCTGAGATGAGCACTAGCTGCACAGTGTACGTCATGTTGCTGTTCAGTACTAGCCGCCTATAACCAGTAAATAGGTGCTAACACTGGCTATTGCTCTGAGTTACAGTGGTAGAATTCAACAGTCAAAAATACGCTTATACTGGAACTCATTAACATCAAATATAGTTCCGTATTTACAAATATTTGATAGGCTGCTGACGACTTGGCTGTAAAACAAGTTCACCTATCATCATCAGGCAACAACCAATACAGTTTTTCAATCCACAATTCTCATAATATCGGCGCTGTTTTCGTCTGCTGTTGTGTTTCTGTTTGAAACTTTTGCGTGTTGGAAACGTAGCCCTCGGTGAGTCGGTAATGCCTGGGCAACATTCGCTACGTTAACATGGCCACATCAAAGCACATTTTAACGCTGTGCTTTGAAATGCGCATCTAACAACGACACCTGTTTACAAGACGTAAGACCGCGATTATAGCCACTCCGCTAAGTAAGGCGATACCTGCCAGTACGCTCAGAAACTCTCTTCTTCTTGCCCTCCCTTTGCCGAATAGTGAGCAAGTCCCACGTTGCTCTATCCCCTATTTGTCGTAAACTTGGTCAGCTTAAACCCAAGCAACCAAATGTATGCCAGTCTTGTGGTCTTCCTAGGTATGCACACTTATTTTCAATTTATTTACCTAAATTTCGAGTGGCACCAGCAGAAATTACGTGGGTGCCGTAACTGTGTCCGACATCTTTGCTAGGCGTTCTCCAACGTCTCAGTGCGGTTGCGGGTGTTTACATGAATAGAGATGAAGCGAATCAGACTCTCGATCCACCGCTGTAAAGCGCTTTAGTTCTGTATCACCAGATGGGAGAAAGCGCCATGAATGTGTGTTTACAAGACCAACGGAGGCAACACGGACGCGATGCTCATCCCTCTGAAGCGCTTCGAAGTGGTCACGTAAATGTGGACATTGTTACTCGTGCCATTAGCTCGAAAGTCGTTCCCGAACTCCCCACTACTCAGGTGAAGAATAGCAGGATTTGGGGATCTTGAAGGTTCACAAGTGCCGTCCCCCGTGCCAACTCATTTGCGATTGATAAGGCTGGACCAATACCACTTTTCACCGATTTGATCAGATACCGATTTCGAAGAGAAACATCTGCCGAAACCGATCATTAATACAGAGTTCCTAACGAAGGAAAAAAATTGTTTAGATTTATATTTAACCTGAAATAAGTATGTCTTTCTACATAAAACGTTTTTTTATATTTTTTACATCTAGTAATCTACTGAATTCACATTTTCCCCCACTTTGTTACCACATTAAACTAAGGCTAGGCCGATCAGCTTTATTACGGATACCAAATCCCCAATAACTGATCCCAGTTCCCAACTTATCGAAAACTGTAATACTGAAGTACGTCTTTATAAAAAAAATTACTTTTGAAATCATTGCATAAATAAAGCATAGGCCTAAATAAATTTAATTATTTTTTAACTATTGGTTTAAAATAATATTGTGTACGCTAAAATCATTTCAAAATGCAAAACCCCAGTAAAATTTAACATTTTGCCTTGTAGCTTCTAAACAGTAGGAGAATGCTAGGCCATTGGAAAGCTGGCCAATAAACGTGTTGTCTAACTCGTATCCTCTTGGGTTATTGATCTGTTTGATGAAAAAGCAGAAGTAACATCAAGGGAGAAAAATGGAGGTGAGAAGAAAGAAGAGTAGGTGTCACGTACCTGGATGGTGGCAGCGAATGAATCCAGAGTCTGCTTAAGGATGTAGGCTTGATTCCTTTGTGAAGAATTACAAGAGTCGAAAATCCTTATTGCGGCAAAAAGGGAAGAACGGAACAAGTGGGAAGAATTTTCTTTCTAGGGATAAGCAAGAAATCGAAGATGAGTTTAAAAGAGTAGATAATACACGTGAAGCAGTGTATCGTGTAGAATGTGGGGACTGTACAGCTTTGTACATCAGGGAAACGCGAAAAGGAGTACACCACCGAGTTAGCCAACACGTATAACACATGAAATAAAGTGGTGACGAGAAGCCCTGCCGCACACACCCTGGAGAGTGGAGACACAAAACAATATTGCGTAGAGTAAGACAAAGACCGTCCTTGTCTCTTAACTCCATGAGTGATGGATAGTCCTTTGAGGGGCCTAGAATTATTAGCAATCACGCATGAGTTGACGTGGGGGACGGCACTTGTGAACATTCAAGGCCCCTAAAATCCTGTGATTTTTCACCTGATTAGTAGGGAGTTCGGGGAACGACTTTCCAGTTTATGGCACGAGTAACGATGCTGCCCAGTCATTACTGAGCGCTACGTTTCCAACGCGCGAAGTTTCAAACGTAAACATAACAGCAGACGG
>JAHWFP010201775.1:0-21951 GCA_023313725.1 Lithobius niger | reverse complement strand
ATTGCGGGTCCATTGCTTTATCAGGCAGCAGTCCTCAAACCGATCTACTTCTCCAGCAAATTAATTTTTTTAGACAGTGTGTGTTTCCGTGATTAGATTACATTCGCCATCGCGCAGTGAGCTCGGCGCTCACGTATACTATGTAGCACGATTCGAAAAAAACAAATTAAGCGTTAGCTCCTAAGTCGGGATGGAGGGGAGGGGTTTGCCGAACCTGATCACAATACAAGGCAAAAGATGCACGCTTTGCGCTTTTCACAATTGAGCGATTACTCAAGTGTGTGTTTTCCTTTTTTTTTTTTTTAAACACCCTTTTAATCTGTTTCCTAAGAATAGCAAACGCAGAGGAGTCATTTCGATGCGCTTGTCAGCTCAAGTTAAAACTCGCACTTGAAAAGATTCGTCTTTCACTCTAAGCAAGCAGGTGGAAGTTTAAAAAAAAATTTGCTGAGTGGGTGTTGAACTATTTTGAGGTAATGAAGAAATTCATCAACAAAAAGAAGGGGAAAAAATTAAAATTTCGCACCATCGCTCGCCACCACGCTAAAGAAAATTTTAACTAAGTCCTAGGTAAGGGCAGCACCCTAAGTTTCATGATGCCTTCCAGGGAGTCCGAACAAATTGAGCAAACATTACCGAGCGGTTTTAGTGATTCGGTTAACAATCCAAGCGGACGCAGAACCAGATTTAGATCTTGGGGTTCCCGGACCTCTTCCGGTTCGATGGGCCCGCGAAAACAGAAATTATAATGCACAGCAACAAGAACAATTCACCAAATTTATACATCACAGCCAAATAACAGACGAAACAAAGTGAAGTGAAGTGAAGTGAAGTTTATTGTTCGTATGGTGACTACAAATTATGCAATAGGTTTGTCACCTGTTATGGAAATAAAACATTCAATCTGAATAAATTTTTAAAATACAGGCATAAATAAATACAAAAAAAACATTTGCAACATAAGTCTAGTTTGAGTGAAATACTCGTACGCAGGGAAGCTGGAAAAATAAGGGGGGGAAATCCTCGGCAACGAGAAACAATGTATGATAACTGAGCAAAAAAACATTAAAGCTCGTATCCCCATACTCACAGCCGTGAAGGTACACGAATAAAAACGGATTAGAGCTCACTCGAACGCAACGAACTATAATTTGAACTCCAATACCAGGGAACAAGGACTGCTTTTGATCAATGGTTATGTCAGAAAGAAAGCCCAGTTTATGTTTGAAAAGTTTAATGTTTCGATGTTTGGGCGTGCACGCATAATTTGTGTATTATACCGTACACACTTTTTTTTATATTTCTGTGTTTGTTGTTTCGTATATTAAGTCTGTTTCATGTGAGTGGGTGTATGTGTATTTTGAGTGCATTTATAATTTGTGAAACAAGCAGACGCCTAGTTAAAGCAGTTTATTTGCCTGCGTTTGTGTTTGATGGTCGTTTGAGGTGGCTATTTCTAGTTCGTTTGAATAATTACGCGTTCATTTTGGGTATGCATTTTTATCTTTTAATTTTGTAGCGGTTTGCTGTTTATGGCGTCTATTTTGTGTGTGTTTGTGGGTTTAGGTTTTGCGAATTGGCGTTCAAATTATAGTTCGTTGCGTTCGAGTGAACTCTTATCCGTTTTTATTCGTGTACCTTCACGGCTGTGAGTATGGGGGATACGAGCTCTAATGTTTTTTTTTCTAAACGGCGACGCCGTTTTTTGCTCACTTAATTTGTTGGCTTTTTTCGCTTCCATTTTATTGTAATTGCTACGGTCTGGTCTATCATGTGTCCACTGTCCACCGGTTTTTGTTTTCGAAAAAACGGAACATTAGAAATGCATACTTATGTTCAGATTCCGCCGAAAGTTTGTCCCATGATTATTTGTTGGTAACTTATTAGCGTGTTTCTAGATTTAGCATGCGTCATCTCGACGAGTAGTTGATTCTGGATTGTTGCAGTATCATGGCAAACAATCGCGGAAAAAATTCAACTGGCATTGAAAAAGTAAATAAGTCACTCAGTCATGTCGGCCGCCCATCAAAATTTAAGACTTCGCACCCTACGGTTTAAAATTGAAGATTTAAGGAAAAATCATGACCATTTAATTTAATTTTGGATCTCCACAACGAGCTAGCAAACTCAAACAACGACAATGTTACTTTCCCGGCACCCAGCCATAATTGTTGCATCTTGTTCGAATGAGCTATAATCCGATATTGTGCGCCTCGCCTATTGTAACCCCACTGTTACATGTTGTAGCATTGTAATATTTTGACAATGTTAGTCCCGCCGCCTCCCCAGCCTCCTCCTGTCCAATTTTACGAAATTTTCGTGCGCAAACGAACTCTAATAAATAATTCAAGAATCATTTTTAATGAGAGCACCTATTCCAAGACTTTTGCAAGACTTTCCACTTCGTCCATACCAAGCAGCTATGATCGGAGATCTTTGCCAAATCTGCGCACACTAACACTCATTCTTATATCATGTGGTAGTTGATCATATATTTTTGGGCCAATAGATGTAAAATATTTATGTCAGGAAGAACGCTTCACCTACCTGTAGATGATTGAATGAAATCTAGGGACGAAATAATACGATTTTTACATATACGATATTACCACTTTAATTAAAAAGATAACACGATAAAAAATAAAAACTACACCGATTTAAAAGAAAAATTGCGTTTTTAATCAGTTTTTAGCAATTTAAGATAATTGTATTTTTATGTAAGGGGGAGGGGCTTTGGCCGGAGGGGGCCTCTTTGTCCAACTGACCCTGTAAATCCGTCTACGAGAGGGTGCCGGTTTGAATCCGGCACCGGGTGCTGTACCGATCAACATTTAAAATCGTCCGAGACGCTAATGGGTAAAGAGCTGAGTACGGCTAGACATCTATATTTTGATGAGGACTAACGGATAAGGATCGAACTCTCAACGAATTAAAGATGAAATAGTATTCAAAATAGAAACGAGGTCGAGACCAGATGACAGCGTGACGAAGCGAAAACGAAGCTTTTATTCTGAAATGAAACGAGTTACTCAACTCAAAGAATTATTTAGCGCCACGTGCTATCAGAAGCGTCTTTGGGACAAGTCTTCGTAGTTTGATTACGCACGAGTCTCCTATTCCGTGCGATGGTGGCATTATCCAACATCTTCATTTGCTAGGGGAAGAAAACGAGCAACGGTTGGAGCAGGAGCTGAATTGCTTCAAAGTTGGTTGAGTAACAATCACTGTATGCGCGATCGTTCTTGCGGGCTTATCGCTTGGTATGTGGAGAAGGTGTGGGGAGAAGGAAGGAAGCGATAGTAATTCAACCCCCCCCCCCCCCCAAAAAAAACAATGCTTGAAACCATCGCTCGTGGACTTATCGTACAGTGTAACCATGGCCAGTAAACTACCCGGCATGACCTACAATAATATGAAGTGGGTAGACAAAATGGCCGCCACGAGTGGCCCTTTTCATTTCTTCGAGGTCTGTTCGGGAATCGACCATGGAAATAGCATCGGCGAATTTTTGTATGGAGAGTACCACCTTCTATTGCCAAACAGCGGCAACTGACAAAAAGCTTAGTAATTCACTAACTTAATCCCAGTAATCATCCGGAAAATAGCTTACACGTACGATTAATTAAATTGTACGTGTAAGTTATTTTCCAGATGATTACTGGCTTTCCGTATAGCCTTTTACCACAAAGCTATTAAATTTCGCGACTGCACATAGCTCTTCAGTGAACAGCATCACGTTCGTTTAGCCAGAAAGGGATTCAAGGTGGAGTGGCAGCATACCTTTATACTGAAGGTGTGTCCCTCGGTTGACAGAAAGCGAGCGGCAACAAGAGAAATCAATCGCAGCGGCGGCGCTTTCGGCGGCCATATTGTCCAACCCAGTAGCGTATATGCTACTTTTCATCCAAGATCCGGCTGGTGAGTCCTGGTATAAGGGCATGTTTACGCAACGACTCGCCTTTGCATTCTCGCAGCTAGAATTTTATTGTGATGGCAAATCAGTCGTTGCCATGGTAACATCGCTTCCTGGATTAGCTAAACCCAACATAATTTGAATATATCCTTGCAGTCTCATAATCCGTGACAATAAAATAAAGAATTCCTCCTGACGAAACAATTTTTCCGGTAGCTTCTGAACTCGCATATTTGAGTGTTTTCCTTGGGAGCCGGTAGAGCTGAAACCGCCGCTATATTGGAATTTCAGATGATTTCTAGCTTCTAGCTGCGAGTAGGCGAGTCGTTGCATAAATGCGCCTTCACTGTAATGCGGAGGCGGGCGGAGGATGCGATAGAAGGACCCAGGAAAAAAGGAGAACTCACAAGACCCACAAAAAAGGAGCCAAAGGGTTTAAAGGTTTTTGTAGCGAGTTTCAACCGCTTCCGGTCATCTGCTCGACGAAACCCTAAGGCCCTATGTTTGGTAAAAAGAATCCATGCCACTTTAGAAAACAATGGGTTGCGAAAATGCCTGCAACGTGTTCAGTCATACACAATTGTATGTCCCACAAACGAGGGAAATTAGTTGCAAATACATATGGAGTATTCACAAAAATGCACAATGTCAAATACAGGGCTCCCAACTAACTTCAATGGAAAAAAAATAAGAAATATAGTAATATTTTGTTAAAAAATAGGAGCGTTATAGGAAAATCAAACAAAATTTAAAGTAGGCTTATAGGAATTATAAGCCTGGAGCCAGTTGGCGTGTCCTATTGTATTATAGGACTACAATATTTTTGGCTGTCCTATATACAATAAGAATATAAAAATCACTCTTGAGTGTATAACACAGTCAATACATCCTTTACTTTGCTGTGTTTAGCCGCTCGTCCGATTCACATTTCATACCATACTGAGTGCCAAATAGTGCCTTTTACGATCCAAATAATTAGTGTAGCAAGGAAACACACCACAAACAGAGCAATATTTCAGTTCGGAACTAAAAAATATAGGAAATATAGAGCAGCGTCAAGTGACGTCATATTGACTACGAGACACCATTTGGAGGTAATAGCTACAAGGTGCACCAGATTAAAATGTAACGGAAAAACGGCACTTCTAGTCAAGACAGTGCTTTGAGAGCGGTTTTCTTAGGCTTAAAAGAACGTTGTTTTCGCCAACAACAAAAATCGCGCGTTATACGCTTAAGAAATCCAGTCTAATAGCATTGGCTTCAATAAGACGCCCTTCTTTTCGCCCTCCAGTGCTCCTTGCAGCTAACCCAGTTACTGGCTCCACCATAGAGTTATACACAATAATACTACGTCGTGTCACTGCCCTATAGGAGCATTTCGTGATTTATAGAAGCTTTACAGGAATCCTATAAAAAAAATAGGAAATACAGGAGGACTGGGAAACCTGCAAAGAGGTATTGACAAAGTAAAATTTCTGTTAAAAATTACACATGCAGTATTCCCACAAAAATGTCGTTTTCAGCGAAGCATTCACAAAGCAAAATGTCTGTTATACAATTTTTGTCCGGCAATTAAGTAATTTTGGTGGATTCTGGGCGTAGGAAGGAAAGAGACCTGCGTTGATCTCTCATTTAGTAAAGCTGCGTAGTTAGTGAAGCACGTAGTTCTCCGGGCTTTTGTGGCCAGGGCTTTCCACTAGTTAATAAATAAATCAACAAAAATATCATCAACAAAAAAGAAAGAAGTTTTTAAAGGTGAACTCGTAGGTGGGGATCTCATGAATCAGTCTATATCTAGCTCTCGCACGTTGGTTATTTAGGAACGCTGAACCGACGCCAACCGCTAAGATGACATGGTACACGAAAGCAGACGCGACAATCAATAAACAAATCATCATCATGCCGTCATGGGCTAATGACATCAGCGACAGATTCGTCCATGCATTTCATTCCCACAAATAATTTACTAAGATTCTCGTTTAGGAATTGAGTTATTGAGGGAAGTAGTAAATATAGTTCAGGGGTAAGTAGCCTATCCGACAAATCGAACTTGACTTGAACAGCACCTCAATTTAAATACTAAAAAAAAAGTAAAGGTGTTTTGGTTATTATTAAAATAAATTCCTATTACCACGAAAGTAATCTAATTTCAATTTTGACACGTTTGGAATATACAAATGATGTTGTTGCTTTTGTTGTTGTTGGGACAATTTTTCTCTTATGTAAAGATCCATCATCCAACCAATATACAGATTTCAATTTTTATAGCCTAAAATGTACGTACTAACAATGGACCACGGGCGCTTGAACACTATTTTAATGTGACTACAACATTATTGTAGTTGTTGTTCTTGTTGGGACCTTTTGTTCTCCCCTAAATATCGAACCAATGAACCGAATGTATAAACGTTTCATGCTTAAAATGTATGGCACAGGGCTTTTTTAAAGTTATTTTAGTATGACTACAGTGTGTTGTTGTTGTTGTTGTTGTTGTTGTTGTTGTTGTTGTTGTTGGGACTTTTCGTCTCTTATCTCGCAACTTGATCAATCCTATTTCCTGACGAAAAGCAATAAGCAATCGTAGAGATAGTAATAAAAACAGTTTAATATTAAGAGGGTTCTGTGGAGCTATGAATCCTGAATAGTAACTCTGCGAATAAAGCTACAAATTTTATTGGAAGCAGACTGATGACGAGTACTTAGTGAGAAAATAAATATTAGGATAAATATTAGATATCTAGTCAAATCTAAATTTGCGCCATAGAAAGACGTTCGTATGTGAAAGTGCAGTGTTCATCCGGCTGAAGGCGATGATCAGTAGCGAATTGATCGAAAATTCGCCAGTTTAAATGAAGTGAACTGAACAGTTTTGGCAAAGCGTGAAATTTATTGTTAAGTAATTTTGTTAAAAAGCCAAGGTGAAAGTGGCCGAAATATTTGTATTTGCAGGAATACACATTTATTCTGTGACGCTTTCGACAGCCAAGCTGCCATTCTCATCACAAAAAACCAACCAACAAATAAACGGGGGCTGGTCGGAGATGAAAAGAATTTGGAATTCAGGAACACAAGGAAGAGTCATAGGAATAGACACAGGAAGTAATGGCCGTGGTGGACGATGAAACATCAGCTTTCTGTCAAGATCAAAATAAGTTCTCTTACGTTTAAGATTTTGAAGTTTACGTGGATTATAATGCTAAATTCAGAAGAGGAAGCATTGTGGACGGATCACATGCTATGTTAGGGACTAAATAACCACGGCATTAAGCCAGCTACGCAGCTTCGCCATCGACAATTCACAGAATAAATTTCTACTGTTATAAGGGATGTTTATTGAATTCATCTCAAAACTAGCATTGCTTTACTACAAATGACATATGACTCTTAGAAATTGACTTTAAAAAAACATTTCTCGTTTTCTTCAGTGAGAATTTTCTACACGTTTTCCTTTGGCCCTTGTTTAACTTGTTTAAGTCTAATGAATATACAGACTTACGTAGCGTTGAACTCACCAAAGCGTACTCTTCTTTTTCACCCTATTTATTTACGTGAAAATCACTCAGTATAGTTTTATTGCTTAACGTCTTCACTATCAGGATGTAAGAGGCGAAATATCTAATGCAGTGATCTTTATGAGAGACCCCTGGGAACCCGAGACAAGCGAGCAAAGCACAGCGATTTGTTAAAAGCTTGGTCTTTGAGTCAATAGGGTATGATATCGAATCACGCTACGATTACGAACCTACGTATACAAAAAAGTCCTCCCCCCCTCCTCTCAGCGAAAATGCGGTCCCTTTCTTTAACGTGTTCCTGCCCAGCGCCCAGTATATTGGAAGGCTACTGAACGGTAAAAATTAAGTTCTAATGCACAACGCGTAATTTTTGTGGGGGTGTCCTCGGGGACTCCAAGCAAGGCGAGCAAGCACAGCCTAGTGGTCAGCATCCAAGATTAGAAACTAAGAACGCCGGTTCGAATCCGCGTCCGACCTATATCAGGCGCCATGGCTGTTTGCTGTGACGTGCATATCACGTGAGTGGGCTAATCCAATCAGACGGCCAAACAGCCGTTGTTCTCGTTCGTCATTGGCTAACTCATGGTGACGTCACGGTAAACAGCCATTCCTCATGGTTTAAGTGCCATACGAGACGCAAAAAAAATGGACTAAAGGGATGAAAACTACAGGAAATATCACGTTTCGTGAACGTTCAGGAAAAATACGCACAATTTCGGAAATAAAGAATACAATTTACCAGTATTCGTGCAAATTTCGACAGACTGTGTTCGTCTTTTTCATCAGGCACTACTGATTGTTGGCAAGCTTCTTTCTACATCGTCACCATGTGTGTTACAATTTGAATTCAGTGTTACAACACTTCAACACTGATTCAAATTGTAACACACATGGTGACGATGTAGAAGGAAGCTTTCCAAGAAGTAGTAGTGCCTAAGGAAACAGACGAACACAGTCTGTCGAAAATTTGCAATAATACTGGTAATATATTCTTTATTTCTAAAATTGTGCGTATTTTTCCTGAACATTCACGAAACTTGAGATGAACTTTCAGTGTAATTTATACCGTTACGGAATTGTCAACAAAATATCACGTAGGTCAGATATTTCTAAATAAACAAGTACACTAACAAAACAAAAATTAGTGAGGCCACTTTTGCAGTTTTAATATTCAATTTTTCCTTAAACAAAGGAAGAATTGAAGAATTTCGGTAAGGTAGGCTAGAATTTAAACCTAAAACATCATCGCAACCTATTAAAACGGCCGTTTGGCACGTTGAAAAAAAAGAGACACAAAAATTAACAGCACCTTTGTACTCTGAGCACTTTTTCAACCAATTTTTTTTCGGGTTTATGGGGTCGGACGGAAACGAAAGTAGCGAGGACCCACATCTAACACAGTGGTATAAATCCCAAGCTCACAGAAACGAAACACCAACAACGCCCAAAATAAACAAATCAACTTTCCTCTGGCACACTCAAGAAGGGCACGCCAACAGCGACACCCCACGGCGAACTTCAACACTTTCGATGGAGAGTCAGTCACGTGGCTCCGCGACGATTACACGTTTAATACCGGCATCTCATCAGCACCATCCCACCTTGCCGTATCACAGGACGACAAACAAAACTCAAGCCAACAACAAGATATTCATTCACGGAGGATCTCTAAACAAAAACCCGAGTAGTTTTTTTTAAGCTTACCCCTTGAGATGCTTGCAAACGACCGCCGCTACCTTGGTGTTGTCCCGATGCATGGCTCTTGGAACACGGCAGCCGTCAATAGGCACCGTCGTTCGGCAACTCCAGATCACCCAGCGAAGCTCTCGATCTCCTTCATTCTAAAATAGCAAAGATGCGAACACGGAGGTGTGCGGGAGGTTGGATGAGGGAGAAACGCAGCTTGACTTCGGCTATGAGACGAGAAAACCCGGCCGCTTCCAAGTTCGACGCCGTGGAAAGATGTGGGTTTTTCGGGTATAAGCCCTCCCACACCGAAGTTTATGCTTACAACCACGTACAACTCCTGCGTTTGTAAGGTAAGCTGATGCCAATACGTCAAGTGGTGGTGATGACGGCCTAGTTAGAAAACTACGAGATGCTGGTTAGGTTGATGACGTCACGTTTGACAAACTGAGGTCACGAAAGTCACACATACGACCTTGCAAAGTTAAAACACTCGTGCTGTGGGGTTCAAGTTTGGATTCGCTGGCAATATGTGAATTTCTGTGGAAAAAACATTCATGGCCCGACGATTAGTAATAGTGGTGTGTACTCAGGACTGGAAATGAAACAGCTACTTTTACTAGTTTGTTTTTCACCAGTAAAAGTCAAGCTCGTTTTTCACAAGTCATCACGATGCGATACGATTCGAGAACTATAGTAGATGATGCTTATTAACACGACGAGCATTTTTATCGGATGAATGAAAATGTGACATGTAATTTCAAACACAACTGATTTTTTTTCCAGTTTCAAGTTGCGTCAAACAGAAGATCTCGCAGCCAATATACATTATACCGCAAATTTTAGTTTGAAGTTAGTTCTAATTCCATAGCCATCATTCAGACATCAGGCACTCACACGTATCAGTTTGCTGTAATTGAAATCGCGTTTGTCGATCTTGAAACTTTAGTAAGCCTAGTTACTTTTTTTTTTAATCACGTGATATGGCAGAAATCTCATCGAATGAACATATTCCCTTCGCAGTCCGTAAATGATATTATGAAATTGGTTTTCAGAAACGGACCACTCACGATTTCAAAAATAATGCAAATTCAGCTTCACAATTGTCGCTTCTTTTTTTTTCTACTAACCGTGCGTCACTTGCAAACCACGTGCTCACCGTATTATTCACAAATTCGAAATTACGTCACTATCCCAACCACTTAACACAAATAAGTCATGCTTCAACAGGTAGCGAATCCGAAACCGAGAGTCAGGTAACAACGACGCTTTGGCACAGGAAAACTTGAAACACAACACTCGGAAATAATTCCACTTCATATATTAAGCACCTAGATCAACACCAGTTCAGTTTCTTCACCAAATTGGCAGTCAGTTTCAAATGGGAAGAAAATAAAACGGAAACAAACAAGAGAAATTCCAGTCGTTAGCCGCGCGCACTATACATACACATCAGTGGTGACGTGCCCTCTGACACGGAGCGTCCACAACACGTCACGTGCTACGTCGAGGTTCGTGGTGGACTGGCAGCAAGGAGCACGCGCAGCATCCCGACTAGCACCATCTATTTCGCGGTCGCGATTGGCGCGTGCGTTCCGTCCGTCCGTCCGTCTGTCGGCAGCCGCAAAGACGTCGTCCGCATCCAATGAACCCCCAACCGACACCCTGCACTCAATACCCGTTCCCGACGGTCAAATCTAGATAGCTCTCCCCACAACCAACATTATGTCCAGGCAAGCGCTCCTCTGCTGATTCGTAGATTGCAAAAGACAAACAATAAAATTCTACACGCAACATTTCACAATGGTAAGAGCACCAGGGTTAAGTGCAACAGGCTTGGGTACGTAATTGAAAAAAAAAGTAATGGTAATAAATGTAATTAATACAATTCTGCTGTAATTGGAAACAAGCGGCTACAGCGACTGCCTAGTCGCACCGGTCTTCTGTACAGTTCCTCCACTTTCAATGTTGAGGCGTACACCTCTATCATGCACTACAACAGCTATCTCTATTACACTAATCTAACAGCAGTAGCCATCACAATTGCCGGTTAAAAATGCGTTAGCTTTTAGGCCTGTTTTACATTTTAGGCGTAATTGTCAGCTTTTAAGCCTAATTTTGGCCAGCAGATTTAATTTCGTAAGTAGCAGCTAACGGAGATATGGATTGTATAGTAAGCCTATTCATTTTTGCAACATGGTGCGCCTTCAGGCACACAGTTACAGTGTAACAACGTAACGCGCAACGTAGCCTATATAGATCCGTGGTAGTAGGGAAGTGACGAGAGAGACGATATTGATGAAGCCAACAGCGACTCGTAGCAACTTGACGTTGCCATGGTAACATGATTTTAGTCCTAATTTTCATTTTTTAGGCCTAATTTTAAAAATGCAGTTTTAATTTCGTAAGTAGAAGATAGGCCTAATGGAGAATTTGGTTCGACGGTAAGCCTATTCATTCATGCAACAATGCGACGAGACTTTTTAAACGAAGCTAAAATCCATTTGTTTTTATTGAGGATTTTAATTTAGGATTTTAATTCGACCATCAGATGTTATTATTTAATTTAATTACGTCGAAGAAGTCTATTAGCTATGAGGAAGTAACGATGTTTTAATTTGCCATGTTATTTAACTAACAACTCACACTGAATCTAACGTTGTAACCAATGGTCGTCAATATCTGGTACCGTTGCGAAGTTGAAAAAAAGCGACGGACGGACAAAATCGTTGCAATAGTCTTCTCAGCCGGTACGGCTGTATACAGAAGACTAAAAAACCAGCAAGGTAATTATAATTTGTGGTTAAATAATTGTATTTGCTATGGCAGCTCTCCGTTATGGTCTGTTTTACAGAGCATTATAGTGATTTCCCGTTTCTGACGTTATCGTGAATGCCAATTTTTGTTGAAAGTCGCCCAAGCCTTCCCATTTGCATGTAAACACCGTGACTTCACTACATCTGCCAATATTGTTGAAACGCCGCACAAATTAAACACCACCGTTACCAGTCGCCCATCGCCCAAGCATCCGAGATTACCACTACAGACTTCAATAGAATAAAGATTATCGAGATTCCTACTGCGGTATAAACAAACAAACATCTTAGTTATACAGATTTAAAATTACATTTTTTTCCAGCGTGAAACTCCCCTCCCCCCCCCCTTCTGTTCTGATGAGGGGGAAGACACTATACAGCAGCGTCATGTGACGTCATATTGGCTACAAGAGAGATAGCTGTAAGGGGCACTAGATTAAAATGGAGGGTTAAACAACGGCACTTCTAGTCAAGGCTGTGCTTTGAGAGCGGATTTCACATAGGCTTAAAAAAACGTTCCCTTCTCCAATCCCTTATGCTGCTAGGTTGTAATTGGAAAATAAAGATTCCACTTGCTTAAAAATGTCAACAACTGCCAACAATCGACAAAAATCGCGCGTAAGAAATCCGCTCTAACAGCATTGGCTTCAGTAAGACGCCCTTCTTTTCCCCGTCCAGTGAACCTTGCAGCTAACCCAGTTACTGGCTCCACCATAGAGTTATATACAATAATACTACGTTGTGTCACTGCCCTATTCGGAAAAATAACGTCTAGATTGAAAAATTAGTCCTATTTGGAAGGTATTTCACTGCTTGGTTAAAAATAGTAGCTTGCTCCCTTTAGTGACCTTTACTCGTCGCACTGTCCCACTCCGTAAATCCCTTTGCCCTTCTTGCGGGATCTGACCTGTGTACAGCCCCCCCCCCCCCCCATATTTTTCTGATAAGAGATTCTATCAAGTGTTAGATGTTATTGAAATAATTATAATTCAGCGATTCTAATTATAATCATAATTGAGCGGGAACAGGATTAAAGAAATTGTAATTGTAATTACGTTAGGCCGTTGCAATTTTAATTTTAATCAGGGTGACGTGCACAGGCCCCCGAGAGCGCAAGGGCAATTTACTTTTTTCCTAGGGCTTTTTTTTTTGGTGTTTTACCCTCTTTTGAACCCTCATTTCCCCCACTATCTTGGCCGTTATTGTACTTTAAAAAAAAAATCTTATTTACGCTTTTTACACCACCGCTCAAGCGAATGTAGGCGAAAAAGGGCATTTTTTCAGAAAAAAAGGGCACTTTGCCGTGAAGGCAGTGGCTGAAGCTCCCCCCCCCCCCCCGTCTCCTCTGTGTGCACGTCCATAATTTTAAATAATTAAATTAAAAAAGTAATTTACCCAAACCTGATGCGCAACGTCTTGAAAACCTTGAATACGCATGAATTTTTAGCTTGCAAGGCCTTGAAAGCCTGGAATTTCGTATAGATTTCATGTTCATCCTTGAAAGAGCCCGAATCTTGTTTCGGTTTGAAGAAACAAAAAGCATATATTTTCACTGACATAATCAAGCCACCACGTATTCAACATTTAGCTTAAAGGGGCGTCACTAACTTTTCCTTTTTAACAACATGAAAATATTTGATAATGCCAGGAGAGCCATAAAGAAGAACCCGACGAAGGAGTGCCTGTGGTAATATTACCGCATGCTCTAGCTCCCCTTCTGGGTCGCGACCAGTTCTGGGTCTTTCCTCCATGGGCGCGACCCGTCAGGCCAGTTGTGGGACGATGGTCGTGGCAATTTCAGGGATAACTTCCTGTAAAAACATGCTGTATAGGTTTTAATCTAACGAACAAGTGCAGGAACGCCATGACAGGAAGTGTCTATGATAATATTACAGCAGGTTATATCTCTCGTTCTTGGTCGAGACCCCATGCAGTCAAATTCAGAACGACTGATCGTAACTATTTTCTCGGATAATACACGCTAAAAATACGCTACATAGGTTTTACCCTAATAGATAGATGCTGACAAATACCACTCTTTTTTAACGCTTAAGCTAGGCATGAGGCACCTCCGCTTGCCACAACGTTCCACGAGCAAGCCAAGGCCAACTGAGGCGATTCACGCGTGTACGGAAAACTGATGCCTTTTAGTGCTGCTGTGGTAAAATAAGGTTATAGCGATGTTGAATCAACTGGCCTGTATCTGAGAAACGAAACCGACAGCATCTCTCCCAGATGACCTTGTGATGAGAGATGGAATATGAAGTTATAGTTACAATACGGACCCTTTCTCGGTTCACCTCCTACGGATATGTATATATTTATTCGCTCCTGATAAGTGTTAAAAAAATATCACTCGTGATACGATTAGTTTACACGTGCGCGGCAACTCCGCATGCAACAGTGTTGAAACTACTATGAGGCGTGCAAAGAGAAGGCTTCTTCAAGCCAAGGCCGATTGGGGTAGAAATCTCTTGTTTCGCCTCCCGGCTCCACGCTATTTTTTGCAAGGGCTGAAGAAATTAAACGCCTCTTAACGTTGCGTAGGAAAAAATCAGAATCTTGTGATGGTGAATCAGCCGGCCTGCAGCCGGGACACGCAAACCACAGCTTCTCTCTCAGCCGGCCTTGCTTGCAAGCGATAGTGACAACATTCATTCGTCACTCGCTCTTCTTCCCTTTCAACAAGCGGTCTGAGTAAGACTGTACAGCTGATTTTAGAATAGACTCTACTGATTAAATATATATATATTATCTGAATGTTATCTTTTATCTCGGCGGGCGACACACTAGCGCGTGTCTTGATGGAAACTTGGGCGGCTGCTTGGGCGAAACGATATAAAACTGAATACGTTTTCCGAGAAACACTGAATTACTAGGAGCGCACACGACTAAGCCCTTCTGTGACCTTGTGGAAAGTTTGTTTGGTCTTTTTCATTGTATGCAAACACGTACAATCATCGTATCGTGATTCGTGTTATACTTTTCAAAAATAAAATTAAAAAAAATAACCAACTCCATCGAAAACAACCAACTATGACCGAACCTAAAACCGAGCGAAATTATGTCAAATATCACGAATTAGAAAATAAAAACGAAATCGTTTCACGTTTAAGGTAAGATCCGAAGTCAAAACAGCAACGGAACACAAAGAAACTTTAATACGGCTATTAAAACCATAGCCCTACTTTCAAAATTATTGTAAGAATAATATAGTGTATAATACAGAGCAGTGCCAAGTGACGTCATTTTGGCTACGAGATATAATTTGGAAGGCATAGCTACAAGGTGCACTAGATTAAAATGTAAGGGAAAAAACGGCACTTCTAGTCAAGACAGTGCTTTAAGAGCGGATTTTTTAGGCTTAAAAGAACGTTGTTTTCTCCAACAACAAAAATCATGCGTTATAGGCTCAAGAAATTCAGTCTAATAGCATTGGCTTCAGTAAGACGACCTTCTTTTCTCCCTCCGGTGCTCCTTGCAGCTAACCCAGTAACTGGCTCCACCATAGAGTTATACACAATAATACTATGTTGTGTCACTGCCCTATAGGCTGCACACTCGTCTACTTTCTGGGCTAAATTTTTCAGCATTATTCTAGTCAATTCGTCTCCATCCCAATCTTCGTCTTGATGACTCATATGCCACTTTTCAAGATTTTAGAATCACGATATCAGGTGCAAGATTTCAGGAGTGGTAGTCCACTTTTATTTCCACCGACATTTCCAGGTTTTCAAGGAGTCGCACTAACCCTGAATTACTTAATCTGTAGACTAAGGTTTTTACGATTTTTCAGCGATGTCGTCTAGCCAAGTAGAATGCACAATCTGGCCTACCGTGTTCTAAATCAAAAACTGTAACAACATGCGAATACAACAGTAAGGTTTCACGCCGACTAAATAGTATAGGAACACTGCGGTGTATGAAACCTTGGAGGAAAGTTTATTTGTGTTCCTTTGCTGTTTTGACTTCGGACCAGTTAAGCATCAAACGAGTTGTTTTGGTTTTCAAATTCTTTAATCATCAGCGATTTATGGAATTCTGGTTTTGAGGTGGGCTAACCAGTTTCCCGGTCGAGCGTGCTCCCATCCAATCCTCCATTCAAACCCACGCACAACACGCGGGTCACAAACATCACGAAGGCTACTCAAGGCTACTTGCAAGTCACCGATGTGGGGAGGAGAGGGGAGGGGGAGGGGGGAGCGGGAAGAGCACCACGCGCCCTCAACCTGACCCCTGAACTCTTTTAGTTTAAAAAAAAAAAAAGCTTCCAGTTTATCAAGAAAGACATCATCTTTCAGCACAACGTAGAAAGGGTTGACTCCCCGGCTAGCCGCCCGCCCCCACCTCCTTCCCAAACAGGTCTATAACCTAAACAAAAGATCGTTCTTTTAAAGCGGGAGGGCACGTGCTGTTAAATGTCAAAACCCCGCCATGAGTCAGGGAGTCGAAACATTATAATTACTTCGAACTTTTGATCTTTTGCTTTTAGCATACAATGAGAAAGTCTAAACTAACTTTCCACAAGTCACAATTTGATGCAGACGTGCGCGCCTCGAAATTCAATGTTTCTCGGAAAACGTATTCGGTTTTACGGCGTTTCTAAGAAACGCTCTTCTCTTTTTTTTTTTTAAATCAGTAGAGTCTATTTTAAAAACAGTTTTACAGGCCTACTCACGTCACTTGTTGAAAGGAAAGGTCTAGTGACGAATGCATGTAAACGTTTATAAAATGATCTAAAACAATCTGTACTGCAAGCAGCCTTTCCAGGGAAGAGATATGACTGATCCGACTTTCAGCTTTGCGAAACGATACTGATCCGGTATCCCACCGATCTCCGATTCCTGTTAAAACAAACCATGAAAAAAAGAACAAAACTACTAGGTACTCTTTAGATTACAATACATATCAATTCCTGAATACGAGAGAATCGAACACCGAAGCGAACGAATCCAACGACAGTCTTTACGAGCGTACTTGGATAGCTCTACCACCACAAATGCGATTGCTGTAGAAATAAAAACAAAAGGAGCGTCCGCATTATTTCAAAACGGGTCAAATCGACGATATAGGCATAATAGTATTTTTTTTTAAATCATAATTTGTTTTATTTTCTGCATTCTTCACGCTGAAAGAAATTTCACTATGGCCTTGTGATGTTTAGGAAGTTATTCCCAGTCTTTACCACAAAAAGTATCTCTTAAACAGAAAAAGTAGGCCTAACAAAAAAAAAAACGTGATGTACTCTGCTTCGGCATAATCAATTTGGATATACTACTGAAATTTACGGTTTTTCCGCTAAATGTCACCTAATTAGACTACAGAAATTGCACACTAGAATTATAAAAATGCTGTTTAATGAATACGGAAATCTGAAGATTAACGAGGTTTATAACGAGAACATAAAAATACAGTTTGGATTTTAATTTTCAGCACTGATATTTGGTGTTTTGTTCACCTGTGAAACGTATAAGACAATGAGTATGAGGTAGAATACATATTCACTAAAAGATAACGTACGACTCACTTACAAACTAGAGTAAAAAAAAAAACATGAAATAGACACGTAGTGACTAGCCCTAACCAGTTTATCTGGTGGCGGCCATACTGAAAAGTGACGTCAATGACGTGTGATGTCATTAAATTATACTGACGTTGTCAATCATCATAGAATTTTTTCAAACCTTTGATGTACTGGAAAATTTTTTACCGTGTTCATGGCTCAGATTATGATTATGATTATGATAGGCCTCTAACGGTGGGGATATCCAGTTGAGGGCTAAACTAGCCGCAGACTATAGCTTAACCCTGGATCTAACTAACCCTCGACGTGGGAGTTAGTAGACTGGAGAAAAAAGTTGGTGATATCCATGTTGGACTAAGTTGGACTTTTGTTAGCTCTTTACTCCTCACGGTGGGGATATCCAGTTGAGGGTTAACGTTAACTTTTTGGCTAAACTCGGTAGTAAAGAAAAATGGTGACATCCATCACGAAGTAAGTTAAGGGGTAAGAAATATTTAGCCTGAAGGTCGAGGACTCACTTAGCACTGAGCAGTTAGCCCCGAGTTGTAAAAAGCGGTGATATCCATCTAGTACTAGCGTTATTCCTGAGTTTTAACAACACATTAACAGGGTTAATTTAATCTGAAAGTCGAGGTGTAAGGAGTAAAGAGCTAACAAAACCCCAACCTAGTCCAACATGGATATCACCAACTTTTTTCTCCAGTCTACTAACTGCCAGATCGAGGTTTAGTTAGATCCAGGGTTAAGCTAGTCTGGGGCTAGTTTAGCCTTCAACTGGATATCCCCACCCTAAGTGTAGTCTTATTTTATCCACTGGTTATCTGTAAAGGATCTGTGTTTGGCTAATTAAGATGTTGTGGTTTGTTGTTGTGGTGTGTTTCACAATGGCATATTTTTCGTTATCTATGTCCAGATAACGAATAATAGTGAATATGCATTCTAGTGAATACGTATTCTACCTCATACTCATTGTCTTATACGTTTCACTGGTGAAAAAGACGCCAAATATCAGGGCTGAAAATTAAAATCCAAACTGTTTTTATGTTGTCGTGAGTTATTGCCCAGTCAGGGAGCAACTTTTATCATTGCCTCACCACCCACTCACGAAGTCAGATATCCGTTTGAGGTCTATAAGAAAACTGAAATTACGACACAGCTGAGAGATATTCGTAATTGTTCTAAAAATTACCTTAATGATGAACATAATATTCAGCAATTATAAAATCCTCAACACTTCCAGTGAAATACCGTTGTGACTGCTATAACTTGTTAAAAGAATAACCATTGTAGAGATTCTAGTTTCAACTTTTTAGGCCAACAATTCAAAGGTTAACCTTTTTCCTCACGTCTAAACTGCTTTTATAAGCTGATACCGTTTCTGACTTATATAAGACAAAGGGGGAAAAAAGAAAAAAACTGCCTTCTGCGCATTGTTTTCTGCGGTCATGTCAGCGGCACGTCATCCACGAAGCATAGGGTTTTTTTTCACACGATACGGATCGCTAAGCTAAAGCGATAGACTGGGAGTGGGGGGGGGTAGTGGGCAGTGCAATAGTACATTGGACAGTGCTTCTGTTACACCTCCTTTTGGCATTCTAATGCTATAATAACTAAAAAATAGATTGGGAGGTGGGGGGGGTGCAGTGCGTCTGTTACCATTAAACATAATGGTTACGCATTAACTGAACCTAAATAGTAAATTTTTTGTTTGTTATTTAGGACGGAGACCGAATCAGTTTTTGAAAATGCTTGCAAATGAGGAGGGGCAGTATATAATTCAACTACCCATCCGAATTCAACTCATGTAACAAAGAGGAGGAAGGGAAGTAGAGGGACGGGTAGAAAGGGGGCCGAAAACTGGGAAACAACCACGGGCGATGCCTGGTACGACTTCTAGTCTGAAAATGAATGATTACGCAACTTGATTCAATTGTATAGTTGATTGTTACCCAACTTTCAAACTAATTGAAGTTTTTATGTTGCAACTGTTAAAACTCAAACTTGTTACCCATTAAAAATATAACGAAAGATATAAGATGGTTTTGGATTGGTCCCATTATACAGTAACCCAGTGGAAATTTAGAAGTCTGTAAAATGCAAATATTTTGGTGTCGAAACCAATAGCAACAAGCCGATGTCTAACAAAAAAGCTAAAACTTTAAATAATGAACTGAAAATAAAAGGGAAGAATTAAAGATGACGTTTTTTGGCTTTACCATCATTATTTCAGACTTTATTTAGATCAACCGTCAAAATTTACAGCGTTTTGCTAATGTAGCCAACTGTAATATTTTTCATTTTAAATTTGTAGTTTGTATTTTGAATATAACTTTGTAAATTCAAATTTTTTTTTAAATTTAAACTTAAATTTGTAACTTTGGTGTTTAGCAACATACAAAAATCAGTAAATTTTCAACGAAATTATTGTTTTTTCACCAACCGCAATGTTGACGTACTGAAAAAACAATCCTTTCCTTTCCTTGCAAGTAGTAAGGTGGCGAGGGATATTCGTCTAACTGGAAAATCGCGTAATAGGAAGAACGTATAACGGAACACAGTATAACGGAAAATTGTCTAACAGGAAATTCGTATAATGGAAAATCGTCTAACAGGAAATTCGTATAATAGAAAATCGTCTAATGTCCCTGCCTCGCTCGCGCTGCTGCGCTCGCTGCGGATATACATATAACATTAGAAACCGCAGTTATATTATTGTCCAGTTAGACGTTTATCCATTATACGATTATCCATTATGCGATATCGTTTAGATGATTTTCCATTATACGATATTCCATTTAGATGCTTTTACAGATTTTTTATTTAGGCAGATTTTAGACAATTATCCCATTAGACGATTTTTCAGTTAGACGTACGTCCGACGCCCCAATAGGGGGCCCTAATGTTGATCCTTGAGGAACACCACCGATCTTCAGTTCATATTCTGATGAAATTATTTTTTATCGTTATGTAGAAAGGAACATTTTTTTTCGTCTAAACCTTAATTTTCTCGAAGTCAAGCAAGTCTCGAGAATTTGTAGCATCTTCCTCGACGACCCATTTTCGTCACCATCATGCCGTCGCTTTCCCACGAGCTTCACCGTCACCATCGTCGCGGTATGACGTTTCTAGCCATAACACACTTTCTGTGCTGCAGCCAAACGGCTTTCATCGTGGAAAAGGTATTTACGAATAAGTGAAAAAGGGAATAAAAAAAGAAAAAGAATTGTTGAACATTCCAGGCGTTGCTGTTGGCCAAAGAATTCGACTGCGGCCAAAAAAAAAATAAACTATTGAATTTTTCTGTCCATTTTTTTTAGTTGCCTAGTGAACTTTCATTACTGCAGGAGACGAGCCTTTTTTTAATTAAATATTTGCCCCCCCCCCCCCATAGTTTATTTTCAGACTTTACGCGTGGCCCTGGCGACCGACTAAACTGAATGTTTTTCTGTGCATTTTTTTTGTTTGTTTTGTTGCACGTATGAGGTTGCAGATTTGTTGAGGGTCGTAGTGCTGTTGCAGCCTCATATTTTGATTCGTCCATTGGCCACGTGGTAAATTTTTTTTTTTTTTAATTTATGTTTTTAATTTATTTTTAGTTATCTTTTATTTTCTTATTTTTAAAATATTTGTTTTTGCAGCACAGATAAATTTTCCGAGCGTGAAGTGTATCAAAAGTACAGTAACTCACTGACTGGGCTTGAATAAACACTCCGGGTATGAACATCAACAATAATTTTAAATTTTCAACACTTACACACGTTTGTGTCTTTGTCACCTGACAAACAGACCAATAACACAGTGAGAATGGTAGCAAACCACATTTTGAAGAAGTAAAAAAGAATAAATACTTACAAATAAAAGCATTAAAAACAAGAATTGGGAGAACCCCTCTATCCTACGACTTAAAACGTCGCCATATTGGAAATGACGTCACATAATACAGTACTCTCAAATTTCATTTACGGTAATTTCCCGAACAAGTTTTTCCAACCAGTCATTACTGGGAATTTTTTAATGGTCTTCATTTTTTAATGGTGTATTTGTTTTTATTGATTTGATTAATTTTTTATTTTCTTATATTGTTTATTCAGTTTGTCTTGGTAAAGTTTGTTTAAACACTACGTGTTCCAGTATTAAAAGTAAACCTAAGAAATTAAGAAAAAGCTAAAATAAAGAAATAAAATGTAGTAGGCGTAATAAGACCATTATTGTTGAAGCTTACGATGCTAACAAATTACAGGCGGTTCGATACAGATACCTGTCTGACGGTGCGATATCGGTATCGGCTGCAGTATCGGATCAGTTCACCGTATCGGTTAAATATAGTTTCTTTTACGTTATCTGTGGTGTCACTCAAGGATTAGTATTTTACTATTTGAAGGATTTGACTATTTGGAGGATTTCACAATACGGCTAGAAACAAGCGGCTGTAGCGGCTACCTAATCGTAACCGGTCTTCTGTACATTTTCGCCACAATAAAAGAGGACGGACGGACTGCT